>JAJQOW010001690.1:0-37176 GCA_037975125.1 Latrodectus hesperus | reverse complement strand
TGATTTAAATCATCTCCATGAAGCTGCAAAGAAAAAGGAAAAAGACACAATCTCACATAAATGCCATAATATTATCAAAAACATTTGGTACCGTCAGGGTAGATTTAATGTTAGATCAACAAAAGAAATCATTGATTGTTCAACACAATGAAAAAGTAACAAGAAATATAAATATTCTCAAGAGATTAATAGATGTACTTTGTTACTTAGCAAAATAAGAAGATGTATTTCGTGGACACAATGAGAATATAAATTCCCATAATCGATGAAATTATATAGAATTAATAGCTTTAATTTGCAAATATGATGACTTTTATCAACCCATCTAAGAACTGCAACTGTATTTTCTGAAACCTCTAATAGAATAAAACATTATAATGTTGTATCTATAAGAAATATTGTAATTTCAGAAATTAGAAATGAGGTAAAAGAAACGCCATTCGTTGCTATTATGCTGGATGAAACATCTGAAATATCTCACAAATCGCAATTATCGGTTGTTCTACGATATGTTAATAGTTATAGTGCACCAGTGTGGAAAGAATTTTGTATTTTAAAAATGTTAGTGATAAAAATTCAGATGAAGCTTTGTGTAGTGTCGTGCAGGAAACGATTTTGATTGCTTAAATGTACGATGGGGTGGCAGTCATGGCAAGAGCTTTGAATAGGATGCAAAAAAAGTAAAAGATATTTTCTCAGAAGATATGTCTGTGCATTGTTGCGCACATGTACTTAATGAAAGAAAATTTCCAAAATTAGTTACAACACGTTGGAATTATTCATCTCGTTTGGTAAATACCATAAAATGCGAACGGCAAGTCCTGTCTGATTTATTTGAAATTTTTTGAGAATCCAGATGGCTGGGATAACGATATAATTAATATTGCAAAGAGTTATCACATGTTTTTTGAAGAATTTAATTGTAATTTTCATCTAATATTTTTGCCAAAGTGTTTAGTTAGACTGATGTTCTATTTGATATTTTGAAAAAAACTAACTTAGATATAGCATATTCTAGTCAAAAAGTAGAAGAAGTAAAAGATCCAATTCAAAATATGCGAACTTCTGTTGCATTTGAAGTTTATGAAGAGACTATTTCTGTACTGGGTCCCCCAAATTTAAAACAACGTCGTGTGTAAATTTACAAAGCTCAAGTGTAGACCAACAATTTAAAAATTTATTTTATGAAATAATGGACAATATTTATAGTCAGTTAGATGTCCGTTTTAAAAAATTAAATTCGCTCAAATTTTTTGAGCTTTTGAATTTTAGATTTTTTTAAGAAATATCAAAGTAAATTTCCGGATGATTGCCTTAATTCGTTAAAGAACGCTTATGCAAAACATTTCGATTTTGTAAAGCTAACCAATGAATTATGTGTTTTTTTATCGTAGTGAGTCATGCCACTAAATGAATTTATCGAAACTTATTTAGCATATAATGCTGAATGATTTCACAGGTGCACTAAGTAAATAAATTAGAACATTTAATTTGTACAATCCCGTTTTCAACTGCTTCCGTGGAAAGATCATTTTCAGCATTGAAAAGAGTAAAAAATTATGCACGCAATACAATAGGCCAGGATAGATTAAATAATTTATCTCTAATAACAATAGAAAAAGAAATGTTACTCTTATTACAGTTAAAATCAGAGTTTTTTGATCATGTAATTGATGATTTTGTTAGCAATACGGATAGAGAGATGGATGGATTTTGTGTACAAATGAATAATAAAAAGTTAGAGAAATGCTCCATGTACATTTTTATGGTTTTATTATTATTGTTGTTTTCTGCACACCCTGCATGAAAACCTACCGCACGCCACACCTATATATATATATATATATATATATATATATATATATATATATATATATATATATATATATATATATATATATATATATATAGTATATATATATATATATATATATATATATATATATATATATATATATATATATATATATATATATATATATATATATATATATATATATATATATATATATATATATATATATATATATATATATTTATATTTATATATATATATATATATATATATATATATATATATATATATATATATATATATATATATATATATATATATATATATATATATATATATATATATATATATATATATATGTATGTATGTATTAAAGCCTACTAACAAATGACAAACATATTTAAATATTAATACTATTATACTTTTGTAATTTTCACACATTATTTTTTATATTAACAATATTATTGAAAAGCTCAGTGACGTTTTTCACCTAAAGGGAAGGAATGTTTGGCCGAATATTTGACGAATTATTAAAAAAACTGATGTTTGACATCTCGTTAATTTATCTCATTCAAACCCCTAATGTATTTAAAATATCAAAACTGAATATTAAATTCTTATTAAATATGTTTTATAGATAAAATATATCTCCTACTTTGAGGTGTACTTTTCAATTCATTTGGTGAAGTTTATTAATATGAACGTATATTTCAATACAATTTATAATAATTTATATTCTTCTTAATTTAAGATAAATTGAAAAGTATACTGTCTTAATAGATATACTCTAGTAATTTACTCTTGGTAAGTTTTTAGTTAAATTACATATATAGACCCTTTTAGTTGAATCAGTTGATAAGGATTTTTATGATCATTTTTTTTTGATATATGAATATAAATTCATTTAGAAATAATAAACAATCACCCTCAATCAATATTAATGCATAAATGTTTTTATCTTTTTAAAAGCAACATCATCACATTTAGCATTTTAATGAGTGTTGGCTTTATAATTTAGTTTTTTAAGTTTTTATTTTTAAAAATTTTTCAATTTTTATTCTTAACCTGTAAAACAATATGTATGCTTGAAACAACTGCTTAGTTGAAAGATTTTTAATATTTTTCTTTAAACTATCATAATTATTTTTAGTATAGATGCATGTAAATTTAAAATTTTGTCAAGCATTATATGTAATAATATAAAGTTTAGATATATCGAATGTAAACAATGTGTGTGTGTGAAAATTAGTTGCAAACTTATACAAATATTTTTCAAGTTTAAAAAATAATTTAATACAATTTAAAATGATTCATTGCCATTGAAGTCAAGTTCCATTATTATTTTAGTATATAATAATACAAATACAAAATTATTTAATTAATTAACTTTAAGCATTATGAATTTATTTTCTATTCTTCCTTCTCACTTTAATTATAAATCATAAAATCGTGTCATATGAAATTTTTTCTCTTTTAACAATATCTAACTAAATATAAAAAGCAAAAAGTGTAAACACCATTTTTTAATTAAAATCTAATTTAAATTTATCATATAGTATTTAAATTACTTTGTCAACATCGATTTAAAATGAAAAAATATATAAAACTGAAATTCACATTTTACAACTGTGGGATGCGAAAGAAAATCGATTTTAGTCCTGAAGAATATCTTCAGTGAAAGTGAATATGAAATATCGTGTGTTTAACTACATGATTCCCCAGAGTTTTAAAAGCCTTTGAGACTCAGAAGTCGATCATTTTCTCTGTCTGCGGACTTCCATGCATATCGATTTAGAACATTACGTCTTGATAGAACCTATTCAGCTATCAAATGTTTTTCTCGGAAATGGTGAAGTTTTCTCTTAAGAAAAGTATTTTCAGTCTGCACGCGAGAGTCTTAGAGTCACGCGAAGAATCAAATTCTGCTTTCTTTTCTCTAATCTTGATAAATGTCTTTTATTGCAGCTTGAAAAACTTTCCGAAAGCATCATTTCAGCAATTCGGTTCTTAATTATAGGAGCATTTTCTGGTAAGGAATTTTTACTGATAAGTATATATGATTTATTGTTTTAGTGAATTTTTATTTTTGATTGGGTTGAGAAAGATTTATAAAGCCATAAGTGTGATTATTTTCAGAGTTATAATGCTTATATATTTCTTCCATATATGAAGTGTATTAATTTTTTAGAAAATTATATTATTTATCTACCCATATGCCCATATCCATCAATCTACATATTTTTATTTACATAGATAATTGATTCATGAAAAAAGAACTTTAAGATTCATTACTGTAATGTATAAAAAAGTTACTGCAATTGTTACTTTAAAATATAAAAAATAATCACTGACTAATTTGCTGAAATAAAAAGTTGTAATAATCACATTTATATGTAATCTTATAATATTCACATGTTTAATACCAGTTGCGATTAGGAATATATTGCCATAACACTTTTTTAAGCTTGTATATAAGATCATGTAGAATTAGTAGCAAAAAATTATGTTAAACAAGAAAAATCCAAATATCTTTCCGTGTACAATTCAATAAATCAGTATTTTATAAGTGAAAATAATATTCTATTTCTTCGTTTGATCATAAATTTAAAAGATACTGAAAAAGATCATTCCATAACTTTCTAATAAAACTCATTATAATACTTTACGAGTTGTTTTGAAAGATAGTTTATTCATGGTAAGCAGATTTTGAAAAAAGTAGCATATTTATTATTAAGCTTTTTCTAAAATATAATTAATTTGTAAATTAACAAAACGATTTAATATACGAGTAATTCGTAACATCATGCATTCCTTGTATATTTTACAGAACTTGATTTTTCTAAAATCAGTTAAATTTAGATAAAAATCACAATTTTTAAAGCCAATGTTCGGGAAATGAAAATACCAAATTTATCTTGAGAAACAATTGTTTGGTTTCGGTATAAAATATCTTAGCAGTAATTATTTTTAAAAAATTTTAAAAATGGAAGCATGCGAGATTTGTCCGGAAAATACGTATAAAAGTCGAATAATAACTTTATTTTACAGTTTGCAGTCACCACCAGGTGGCACTACTGTTGTAACCAATCCCATCAACGCTCAGTTCGAGTCAGACCGCTCTGCGCTTAACAGGAGTGTGCGGCTGCTTGTTGAAAGTTACTCTTATTTCACCTGCCGTCGGCATGAAGTTCTCTCTGATTGAGGAACGCGCATCCACATCAAGTTTCTTGCAAAGCTGGGCAAGAATGGCCGTGAGAATGGCCAAAAGAGGACAAGTGGATCCTTCATCACGATAATGCGCCTGCTCATACGTCGTTCGTAGTGCGTGAGTTTTTGGCCTGAAGCTCAATAACCGTGACAGAGCACCCGCCTTATTCACCCGATTTTGCCCCTTGAGACTTCTTCTTGTTCCCGAAATGCAAAATGGTGCTTCGGGGGCGGCACTTGGGAGATGTGGAAGGCATCAAGGCAGAAACGACACGACAACTGAACAGCATCACAACTGAAGACTTTCAGCAATGTTATCAACAGTGGAAACGGCGTTGGCAGAAGTCTATCTCGTCTCAGGGTGAGTACTTTGAAGGAGAACATATTGTAATACCTGAATAAATGTAAAATAAAATTATTACAACTTTTATACGTATTTTCCGGACAAACCTCGTAAAATAAATTTTATTGAAATGAAAAGCATGAGCATTGCTATCAAATTTAAAGGATAGCATTTTAAAAAATACTTCTCGATTTCATATAAAATTCATGTATGTAAATTATAACAACTGCTTTTCAGAAAATTTAAATTCCTCATTATTTGGGATAATGCTGATGCAAATAATGAAGTCGATACATTGTCAAAATACACCAAACTTTTAAGGAAAAATTTAGTAAAAAATGAAAATAATATCAAAATTTCTAAATCAAGTTAATTTAACGTTAAATTACCACTAAAAATCACTCGTAATAATTTCTACAATAATTAGATTATGGCAAGGGATACTATTTGGATTCTATCAAAAAATCTTAATATGTAGTTTTCAAATCTTTTACAAAAAGTTCAAGTATAATTCTCTTCTATGAAATTATGTCCATCATAAATCATAGGTTGTCATCATAATCATATTTAAGATGCTGTGATAATTTTACTATTTTCATACTATATTATTTCCTTTTTGAATGAAAAATTTAAACTTTAAATGTTGAATTTAAACTGACCAGAGCACTGCCCAGAAAAGTAAACAAGGATTCAACTAAAAATTATATGAGGAAAACTGTGAACTACATGTGACTAAAATATGAACTGAACAACAATATGAACTGAAAACTACATGAAAATATAAACATGAGAGCAATGATCAAAGAGAATATTAAAAATAGAACATGATATTATAATGATTTCAACGACGCAAGATGGGACTGTGGATGTAGCAAAAGCTAGTTTAAAAAGAGAAGAGAAAAAAGTGAGCAAGCAATCCGGCAGGATTCTAAAAAAGATGATGTAGAACTGGCCTGTTGAAAATGTTATTCTGTGTTTTCACTTATAAAATGTTCATGTAATTTTACAGGATGACAACTTTATACTGTTGACAAAATTGTTCTGCTTTTGATTGGTTTAATTCATCACCATCACTTTTTAAAATAATTTCATTTGCTTAAGAGATCTTAATGTTAGTAAAACAAATTGGTAGTTTTCATTTCCTTGTTTGAAATAATATGCCAAACCAACAACGACAAATAATTGCTTTATTTGAGGCTGGATTAAAGCAAATTCCGTTTGCCAGAAAGTTGAATATCCACAGACAAACGGTACCAAGTACTATAAAATGATTCTTGGAGCTTGGCCATGACGGTGATAGATCCCAAAAAAAAAAAAAAAAAAAAAACTGTGAATACCAACGAAATTTGCAAAATTTTCAAGAAACGAATTGACCAAAATCCAAGGAACTCAATGAGAAAAATAGCTAAAGAAATAGGGGTTGATAGAAAATCAGTTAGACAAATTGCAAAAGAAGTACTTGGACTTAGGCCATATAAACTTCAAAAAGTACAGAAATTAACTGACCAAAATTTGCGTACATGGTTGCAAAGATGTCGAATACTCCTTCGAAAGTCCGCAAAAAGCACACATGGAAGCACTTCATCTTCACGGACGAAAAACTTTCCACAATTGAACAATCCTATAATCGACAAAATGACCATTACTGGTCATCTGATCATCCTGGAATTTCCACAAGAGTAGAACGTCGGCAAAAACCTCAGTCAGTTACGGTTAGGGGAAGCATTTTTGAATCTGGAAAAACTCCTATGGTTTTCATAGATCAAGGCGTCAAAATGAACAAGACCATGTACTGCAATGAAATTTTGCAGTCGGTTTTACTTCATTAGGCACAAAAACATTTTGAAAACAGGATCTGGACAGTTTAACAAGATTCTGCCCCTTTTCATAGAGCAATAGCAACGCAAGGCTGGTTTCAAGCAAATCTTTCCGATTTCATACCTGTGGGAATGTGGCCCCTCTATTCACTTGACTTAAACCCAATGTGCTTTAGTTTTTGGTCTATTCTGCAATCAAGAGTATGCTCTAAGTCACATCGAAGTTTGGAATGCCTAAAAGCTACTCTTAAGAAGGAATAGGCTAAATTAACGCCTGATGATCTGCGACCCATTGCAGAAAATTTTACGTGATGTTTAAGGCTCTGTATCGATGTCCAAGGGGGCCATTTTGAAAATACTTAAATATGTTGTATCTAAGTAACAAATGACTTAAGTAAAGTTAGTTTTTTTTAAAATAAATTCCATGTTTTTAGTTTAATACAATATGTTTTGTCAACAGGATAAAGTTATCACCCTGTTGTGTTGTTTTTACTTATGACACTTGGACAAGCCAAACTCGCTATGTCTTGGCTATGCGAATTTAAGTCAATAGTTAATCGTTTAATCAGAGCACTTTAGTCTTTCGTTTAATCAGAGCACACGAAGGTGAAAATACGTCTTTGCTCTTTTTGAATCCTCCTATACATAGTACCAACAGAGGATCTACTCCCTCAAATTTGGCATTGATCTGAAGGGGGAGGAAATTTTCTACAGATCATTGCACCAACTGGACAAACCCTCATTGGGTTAGGTACAGGGGTTCTTGCTGGTGTTTGCTTTACTTTACAGACCATTGCACCCATGGTAACTGCTCAACGACCGACAACAGGACTTTCGATTCCATGGATTTAGCGAGCACGTATATCACATGTACTCGGTTGGTCTTTGGTGGAATAGGGAATCGAACCCCACCCATGTCACCTTGTCATGTTGTGTTATGTTTAATCATAGAAGGTAATATATATTTGATTGCTAATATGTCGCATCATAAATTCAAGGCACATATTTAATTCAGCGTCTTAACAATATCCTAAAAAATATTCAATTTCTCAAATTGGCAAAATTGTTTATGAAATCTTCACAAAATTTCCATTAATAAATAAAAAATTCATTTCACATTATTCATAAAAGTAGAATAAAACAGATAAATGCTAGAATAAACAAACCCCTGTTTATGCAAATTTCTCATTTGCGTGGCAAAGATTAAAAATGCTATCAAGAGCTAGTCAATGAACTTTTCAGATTGACAAGTATCGAAGCATGGTTCACAAAGAGCATGTTGATAATTGGACTGATGACGAATCTGACTTAGGTATAATGCAGTGATTATAACAATCTAGCACGTTAGATTTATAAGGAAGATAGATCCCATGAAGATGTTATTCACAATATGCTATTTTTCTAATAATGGCCAACAATAAAGAAAAACTAGATTGGTTTAAGAAGCCAGGTTTGACATAGAACAATAACATGCTGCTTAGACACTGTAAATAGGACAATATGTAAAGCAAATATTAGTCTTACGTTTCTCCACCAACCACAAACGTTGCAGTTGCAAAACATACGAGTTCTTAAAGATCAACTGTTTTTAGTGAAAAGAAGTGGGGAATTTTTTTTACATATAAAATAAAGATAACAACTTCCATTTGTAGATACTACAATTTCTTGTTATCAAATATGCGTTCTTGTATTTATTATTCGGTTCCTTTACGCTGGTATTTTTAGAATTAACTCAAATAAAATTATTTTTGATGTAATATGAAATTCCCGGTACATTAGAGAACACTTGGTTCCATAACATTCTGGGTGTACCTAAAGTTTGTCAAAACTATAAAGTTCTATGAAAAGAAAGAAAAGTGATGATTAAAGTATGTGGTTTGCAAGTTTAGGATCACAAAAAAGTCAAAGAAGCCATCTAATAAAATCCGAATTCAGCTGATACTTTCATTGTTAGACTATTCTTATTTGAGTAATCATATCAGAAACCAGACAAGAAAATATTAATAATAATTGATTAGTTCTATCTCAGCTTTTTGAGAAAAAATTGAATTAATAAAAAAAATCGAAAAGGCATGTTATCTGAAATCAGATTGATAAGAACTGACTCATCGTCATATTATTCCAATCCAGTAAAATGAATCCTGTTGCAAAATAGAACTTTTTTAAAGAAAAAAATAAGCAGAGCCGAGGTTGCAAGCTTGTATGGCCTCCCCAATCACATGACCTCAAGTCGGCCAATTTTGTGGTGCGCGTGGATTTATTTAAAAACAACTGTGTATCCCTTCAATATTGGGTGGATATAACTATTCTAATTGTCGTGATTGTCATTTTCCTGTAATTCATTCCAAAATGCTGAACTATTCTAATTGTCGTGATTGTCATTTTCCTGTAATTCATTCCAAAACGCTGAGCGTTGTTATATCGAGCTCGGTGAATATTCTTAATATTGTAAAATGTGATGGATGTCTTGTTGAATACTTGTTGTTGCATTGAAAAATGAATGAAATGTATTGTTTTTGTATTTATTTTATTTCTGGTCGCATGCGCCTTATCTTCGGGGATTTTATAATTTTTCCATCGAAATAAAATCACATTTTTTGAGAACATTATCTTGCAAACCACACATTTTTCATAAATTTTTAAGGTTTTTACAAACTTTTTTAGGTCACATGGTATTTTTTCTCATGCTGCTTACCTCCGATTAATCCTCCGAATTTTTTTTCACTAAACTTGAGTACAAAAATGAAACATCATACTTAAATTAAATGTAAATATTCTTTGATACAAAATCATTTGTAATTAAATATGTGAAACCAAGTCATTGCTCGTAGATTTTTTTTTACATAAATAGCTTACTATAAAATTATTCTAACATATTAAATGCTCATTAAAATTATTTATCTTACTTTTTAACAAGTTTTATTAAATTCTCAAATATTGTTAATTATTCAATATATTCGTAAGAAATTTTTAACTACTTAAATGTATGAGAATAATTTTGTATTTCAAAACTAATAATCTTATTTTAATTTGATAACACAAGTAAAGACAAAAAAAGTAAAGAACAAAATATTTAACATATAATAAGCATTACAGAAAAAAGATGAGAAGAGAAGGAAAAAAAACGAATTGAAAGAAGATTGTAGGAGAACTTCCTATAAATGATAATTTTTTTCAGAATAAATTTATTTTATATCTACATAGAATCATTAAATTCTCAATACAAGGCATATATTTGTAAAGGCAAATTGTTTGATAAATATTTTAAACACAATGAAGACAAATTTTGGTAATTCGAGTTACCTTATTATATATATAAACAAAAAATTTTATTCATAAATCCAGAAAGAAATTTCATAAAATGATTGAAAAATATTTTTGCTTAAAAGGAATAAAAACTCCTTTCTTAGCACACATTTTATCATCAAGAATAAAATTCATGACTTATTTGAAAACTTTGTTGAAAAATACTTATCGGTTTTAAATCTCTTTACGTGCATTTATGAGTAAAGGGATTGCTAGTATATATACTCATGAAAAATATATCCATATAAAACATTTTTGCCCATATATATATCACTTTCTTTGAAATATGCGCATGAAAAAACATTGTATTGACCTTAGTTTCAAAAAAAGTCGACAAAGATTTTCTGATGAAATGTATTGCAAAACTTAAAAAACAGTTTCAGAAAAAGGAGAAAAATTCCATTGATTTTTCATCTTTCCCTAAAGCAGTTGCATTTTCACTGTAATTTGAAGCATTCCTTGTAATTTTAAATATTAAAAATTGAAATCAAAAAAAGAAAAAATATGTAATTTTTTCTTCTCAATACAATATATTTTTATTTTTACATAAAATATAATGTAATGTGTAATAGTATTTGTACAAGTTTTATTTTCACAATATATTTACATTCACAACAAATGTCTCTAGTTAGAGATTTATTATAAGTCGTTATTCTCGTGGATATTATATTTTACCATTCACTGTTTCAATTGGATAGTGTGAATTTTTAAAACTTTAGGAATTATTCAAACATACAAAAAGCAGTTTTGAAGGGATTTTATTGTGTTTGCCAGATATATTAAAATTCGAATGCTTAAAACATATAATATTATTTTATTAATCAAGCAAGAAACATAAAAATGTAACATAATTATATTGGATAATCATTTAAATATTTCCTTATTCTTTTCGTGTATTAAGCTACTGTAGTGTTTTTAAATAAAAAAGGAAATTCATCTTATTTGCTTGGAACTGCAGCTTATATTAAAATAAATACATTATTCATGACTGTGTTTTGTAACAACTTTCATAAATTTAATATAAAAATATTTTCATATATTAATAATTTATTAAATTATTTTATACTCAAAGATATATTAAATTAGATAAATATTTTTAAAAAAAGATGATTTACGGCTCTCAATACGCAAAAAGCATAATAAATAAAATATAAGCTGTTTAATTTTCTTTTATTATATTATAACAGAATAAGCATAAGAGGAATAAAAAGTATGAGCATGTCTATAGTTAAAATAACCTATGGAATTCAATAAAGGAATTATTAAAAGTTTTTTTTCTGTTAGACATTTTATTTAAAGAGAAGGAAGACCATATGCAAATCTAAAAGATTCTAATTTTCCTGTTATGCCTCAGAAATAAGAGCTTTTGGTAAGTGCATTTGGTAAATGTAACGACAAAATTAAATTTTTAATATCTTTCCTTTAGATTCATTTATGTTGAGGGATGTTGCTTAATCATGTTAAGCCATTTAATCCTTTTCTTACAAATGTAGAAGCTTAAAATAAAATTAGTATACATTTTTTTAGATAATTTTTATGTCATTATGGCTTAGATTATTATTTATAGGAAAGTTTCTCTTCCCATAAGCCTAATTATAGGAAAATCTCGAAGAAGAAACTTATGTTTAATTGGCCACTATATTAATTATTTGAATTAGTTTTATTATTGATTATTTTCGCATCAATATTATTAAAGTACAGGGTGATTTTTTTTAAAGAAAAAGTGTTTGGAGCTACCTGTAGTGCGGTCTAATAGCCGAAATTGTTAAAAACTTGGTATTCAAACTAATCAAAACATGGGGGAAAAGATTCCGTAAAAAAAAAATTTAGTTCAAAACATCGCCACGAGGACATTTTGTGGCACTTTACAATGTATAAAATGTGAGAAAAGAAAAATACTAACACAGACAATCCTACAGTTAAATTATTAATGTTTAATTACTACATTAACTCTCCTGGTGAGGAATTAGACCACATTCAATGTGAGCACCGTTCTCAGAAATAACGCCATGCATTCTGTGTGTGCACAACGTTCTCTACAGTCGTACGTAACATCTTGCGAAGAATATTCCGCGCTGTCTTTGTTATATTGTCCTTCAGAATAGACCAATTTGATACTCCACCAACATAAACTTGAGATTTCAAATAATCCCAGAGCCAAAAATTGCATGAGAATCAGTTTATGTGATTGAGCAAATGTACAGATCTGAACAAGAGCATTGTTGAGATTAGTCTCAATTTTTCCAGCGTCAGAATCAGAAGACCCCAAAGGACAATATCATTGGAAAATAATCCCACATTACTGTATTTATTGACTACATCTTCAAGCCCAATAACATAAAATGAGAACAGTATCGGCCTTAGAACCAATCCCTGCGGTAGGTCATGACTTAGTCCGAGTGGACCCGACATAGTGTTTTTACATTTTCCTCATATAGATCTATTCCGTAAAAAGCCTGATATCCAAGGCAGAAATCTACCCCGAATACCAAAAACGCCATAAAGTTTAGTAATTAATTTTTGTCTCCAGACTCAGTCAAAAGCCCTGGAGATGTCCAAAAGGGCAGCAGCAGTATTATTAGTAGCCTTAAGGTTCTGGAAATCCCTGACATTCTGGCAGAAAAATAATATCTGATCAATGGTGCTATGACCTCGTCTAAATCCATATTGCTCCCTAGGGGGAAAGCCATTTGTGGACAAATAAAAATTTAATTTGGCCAAAATAAATCTCTCCAAGAGCTTACAAAAAATGGGTGTCAAAGAGATAGGCCTGTAGCTCTCTACGGAGCTAGCATCCTTTCCAGGTTTTTCAACTGGAATGATAATGGCCTTTTTCCACTCTCAAACAGGTGACCAATTCCCCATGAAAGATTAATTTGATACCTCGTAACCTACATTTATTTGGTACTATGTGATGACGATCGGGTGGGATAGATTTTCTTATTGATTTACAATTTTCTTCTTTGTCTTTGCCTAGAAATCATTGAAGCCATGTGTGGCGAGAACTGATTCACGCATTACTCGGTTCCATCGCTGCCTATAACTCTCCCCCCCCTCTTTTTCATTGTAGCCGCTTTCTAGATTTTTCCTTCCTTTCTACAGCTGCCAGCTGCTTTCAGCTACCTGAGGATGAACAACCTCGCCCCCTTACCATCTCTTCCTCATTTTTATTGCTTTATGAAAATGTAGGTATTTTCATAAAGCAATAAAAATGAGTGGGTATTAATATAATATCTTATAATGCACATATATTTCAGGAAAACTTCATCAATTTCATGAATTGCTTATAATTTACAAAATTTTTCCTCATTAGACGGTTAACCATTTTAGAATTCTCTTAAAACAGAAATCGCTTAAATCTTAATTGAATTAATTAATAAAAGTAATTAAAAAATAAAAATTTTTACAGAATAAAACAATTTAATTTTAATAAAAAAATTACATTTGACTCAACTTTGTAGTGCACTTTTAACCATTCAAAACATTCCACAAATACTTTTTCAAATATGGTACTTTTACATTTATTTATCTATCGATACAAAATTCCTTTTCTTTTTCAAAATGTTCACCTCACTCATGAGATTCAAGATAACCTAAAGAAAACTTGGAAAAAGTTTTTGTATCCAAAAGTAGCATGCTCTATACCTGAAACAGAAGAAGATCATCATACTAAGAGATTCTATAGATGATCTATAATTCTCGTGGAATCCAATGTCCTTTCATGAGGGGGGCATGATAAATAGAAAAAGGCCCATCTCATGTACAAACCCATCACATGCTCTAATTTATAAATGCAGCTTTAGTGCATGAATTTAATTAATCAGTAAAACATTACAATAATGTAATTTAATAATGCAATTTTCATGCAAATCAAAAAATAGTGAGAAAATTAAAAATAAATGCAGCAATATGCCTTACCATCATTGGTCTTATATATGAAATATTAATGATTTGAAAGTTCCTCTATATTAAAAAATAATATAATATATTTCTATTTTTAATCAAATTCTTAAAGATTTAGGAAATTATAATGTAATATTACATTTTTAATCGATTTAAGTAACTGTTTGCGAAAGTAATATTTGCAGTTTGTATTATTGCATATAAAAATATCTTTTATAATATATAAATTAATCATTATCTTCTCAAGATGGTAAGGAAATACATTTTGTTGTCAGTAACTGTTTTATATATAATCATCTTGTACTGAATGTAATAGAATTTTTCTTGCGTTAAGAAAAGAAGAAAACTCAGACGCTTTATGTTGTTAGTAATTGATTTATTTCCTTTTCCTGTTCTGGATGTAATAGAAATTTTCCTTATTCTATTATTTCTGACACTATTAGATATTAAAAGAATTTTCATTTTGCAACTAAATTTCATTTCCTTCAAAAATATTTCACTTAAATTAGAAGTACTTTAAAATGCTAGTGTTCTTTAGTATTTTTAAATATGGAGCAATTTAAATATTCTTCATAGATTTCTGTTTTGAATAAAATTCTTCAAAACATTCTGTACAAATTTTCTGCTCATTAAGCATTAATCAAGGGAAAAAAACAAACCGAGATAAATGGAAAAATATTTCGAAAATTCATAACCAAATGTTACTTTTACATGTGAGATACGTGAATTTGAAGTGAAACTTATTAACAATGCTCTATTAAGCAGATGGTATATTTAAAACAGTTACTCATTTGATTTTCCTTGAGCTTTTTTCGTAGTTTGATAATCAAAAATTACCCGACTGAGGGAAATTAATCAAGCAAGAAAAGTTAAGTGTGATTACTAAATTAAAGTAATTTATAACCATTTTTATTAAATTAGCGTTTTTCGCTGTTAAAATGGTAATGAGTTGCATATTGATTTTAATATCTCTAATATTGTATTTTTAAATGAGAATTTATCAATTACGATAAAAAAAAGCGAAAGAAAATAACTATATTAAAATCATGCAAAAAAAAGATCTTGAAATTTTATAATTTTACTATTTATTTTTCATTTGAACTTTTTTTAACAGAAATATAAATTTTAAAATCCTGAAGAGCAAAATTCCAATAATTGAGAAAGGAATTTTCATTTTAAGAAATTATATTAAAGCTTAACCACGTAAATATAAAAAATTGTAATTTCAAATCCATTATAACAGTCAAACAGTTATTAAATAAAATATCATTTAATATTTTCATTTTCTGTTAGCATAATTCATTTTTCGGTGGGAAACAAACGAATTAAGAAATTTAATTAGATACAGAACTGAAAAATTCACAAATATTTTCTATTTATTTGGAAATGTAATAAAGCGTTCATTTTCTTAAACCTTATATTTAAAATATATAATATTTAATGAAAAATATTATTCACTAAAGCGAAAATCTCGTAATTTTCTAAGTAGTCATAGCTTTTTCCTATTTTTTTACATCAATTATGTAAAAACTGAATAACAAAAAATTATTCATATTCATGTCGAAAATAAGCTTATATAATTAACGTAACTTCATTATTTAAATAAATTTTTCAGAAGTTTGGCTTACTCATTATGTTATTTTTGTACTCGAAGAAAAACAAATGGTTAAATGATATTCAAACCCATTTGAATTTTTTCTAGAAAAATTGCAAAATAATGCAGTCACTAAGAAATTTTTGTTGTAAGTGGCATTATCAGACTCCTGAAAAATAAATTACAAAATACTAAAATTTAACCTTAATTACCTTCAGAGTATAGCATTTTTATCTCATGTTTTCAAAACGTTTTTATGTGCATGCATATTATTGCATGAAACATCACTTTTTTTATTTAAAATGCAATTTAAGAAGAGTTTAATTAAAATATCTTACTGCCTATATGTTCTACATTATGTTTTTGCATTACAAGTATACTTATCGTAATAATCTACTGTAATTACCGAGATATTTTTCATAATTTCATTAATAGAAGTTATTACAATTATTTCACTATTATAAATTTGTGAAAATTGGAAAAATGAGTTTATTCTCAATTAAATATTCATTAATTTGTGAATGATTCCGATAATCTGTGATTTATCTGTTTTTCTGTGATAATCTGTGATTATTTGAAAAAACAGATAAATCTAATGATTTATCTGTTTTTTCATCGAATCTGATATGATGAATCGATTATCTGATTTTCAATGATCAGAAACGCATTTTTTAAAGAAATAAATCAGTTCTTGTTTTTATCTATAAAATTTTATGGTATTTTCATCAAAAAAATCTATAAATTAAATATTTACATCCATTGATTAAAATCACTCTTAATAAATGTTTCCATAATTAATAGTCAAAATATTCATTTTAAACAAATTATTTTACATATTTTATTAAAAAATCTCACGTTTTTTTTTTAAAGTTAAAAGGATTTTAATGAGATTTTTAAAACTGAATTAGTTTTTAAAATTTTATACTTTTTAGATGCTAATAATTAAAAAAGTGATTGTTCGAAGTGCATTTTTTTTTGCTTTTAATCATGACGCAATAAATCATGATTCAACACACACACAACACAGACTCATAACAAAATTAATTATTTACCTTTACCGTCGCTTAAGCATATGCAAATATCTGTTGAGATGATTTTTAATTAATTTTCTTTGAATTTTTTTCTTTTTAAAATAGCAGAATGTGTAGTTATAAATTAAATATTTCCACTGGAGGAGTTTTAATTTCGTGGTAGAATATAACTAGACTGTAATGAAAGGTTATATTTACTTGCTGCAAGCAACAATTTGTTTCAGGTTTTTTTTTTCTTTTTCTTGTTATTCATAGTGTTGGTTAATTTAACCTTTTATATGACATATCTCTTAATTGGCATGAACTTATATATACCTGAAGGTATTTTGTGGAGATACAAAAATTAAAGCTAATGTTAATAAAAGTCTTTAAAAATTTTAATTTAACTAATTTTAATGGCGGTTGATTACAATTTTGTGACTCATACTTAAGTACATAGAAATTTTAATATATTTGAAAAATACAATTTGAATTAACTTATTTTTTGATGTACACGCTTATGATGTCATATTTTGTGTGCCTGAAACCTATATTTAAGGAAGATTTTATATGATAAATATTCATTTTTTATCTTATGATTTGTGTGTTATGCCTGTTTAATATCTCCAATCAGATTCAAAATATATGCTTATTATTTTTTATACAGAGTAATAAAGTTGTTACACATTTTAAGAGTGCAATTCAAAAAATCTAAATTTTTATTTGTTAAGAAATAATCATAACAATTATTAAAATGAAAATAATTACTAATAAAATTTTTTGTGGGAATCTTAGTTACATTTAGAACTGATATTGACTTTGGATTAGAAGCATACAATTGACTTTTAGTAAAAATTTTAAAGCAGAAATCAGTTAAAGCTTTCCGATTTATTTTTAAAAAGAGTTAAAAAAAAAAAAAGGCACAACACGAGTTAACATTAAAATTATCCCATTAAAATTGGAACCCTAACATGCTAGCACAAAGTGTCAAATGGTTTTGTTTCTTTGTATTTTTAGTTTAATTGTATAAAAAAGTTATATTTTAAAAATTAAACTTAAAATTATTAAAAATGGTTTGTAATGGTCAAGAATATAATAACAAATTATTAAAATGACAAAAACAAGCAAACAATATAAAAATGATAAAAAAAAGCAGAAATAGTATTTTTTAAAATGCTATTATGAGTGTTATTAATTCGAAACGGATTTTCAAGCAATAAATCTTATTAAAATTAAGTAAGTGAAAAGTAGCCGTATCATAAACTTGACACATAAGCCAGTTTGAGCAACATTAATATACACTCGCTTCCAAATGTCAAACACTGAGAGGAAAATGCTAATTTCCGAAAGCCAATCAGAATTGAAGAGGATGCAAATCGCTGAAGAGGTAGATGGAAATATGCTAATATGTTAGGTAACAGCCAATTGCGCTTTCATGTCAAGAAATATGCAAAAAGTGCAGTCTTATAAGATACCAGCTTTATAAAGGGCTACAGAAGTTGATTGTAAGTGCTGATAGAAGGTGTTTAAAACTTTCGTACTATTTGTTTTCAAGACGTTACGTGTTTCAATGCCTTCCAGAAGATGAATGGAAGATTCTGAGCGTTGGTGTGCCGTGGGGCGCACTGAAGCAGGAAAGTCGATCTCAGATGTTGCTCTTTTCTTCAGCGTTCATCGTTCTGTAATTTCACGTTAATGGAAACAATTCCAAACCACACAGACAGTTGTCCGAAGACCCGTATCCGATAGCCCAAGGGTTACAAACCCTGAGGAAGATCGATATATTACGATTTTAGCCAAGCGGAATCGCAGAGTGACCTCCACGCATATGACATCTATCATTACAGCGTCCATTGGAAAGATGATATCTGCAGCTACTGTATGCCGAAGATTACATATGAGAAGACTGTACGCCCGGATACCTCGAGTTTGTGTTTGTCTATCCGTCCAATCAAGAAGAACACGATTAAAGTGGTGCCGAGAACATGTCAATTGGACTTTGTCTGACTGGAGCAATGCCATGTTTACTGATGAGTCAAGATTTACTCTGAAGCTAGATGACAAGCGTATGACTTGAACAAGGAACACACAATCAGGCCCAAAACATCACCGAACATCACGCATTCCGAGACGGAAGCATTATGGTGTGGGCAGGGATTTCCTTAGGATACCGCACTGACCTTCACATCCTTAAACGGGGCTCTGTGACAATTGTCCGGTATCGCGATGAAGTCCTATAGAACCCATTGTGAGATTGTACGCTGCAGCAGTTGGCCCTACTTTTGTTTTAAAGGACGATAATGCACGTCCTCATAAAGCTGACATCGTCAATAACTACCTGGAGAGTGAAGGGATTAAGCGTATGGCGTATCCAGCATATTCACCGGACCTTAATCCCATTGAAACTCTTTCGTGCTGTATCTTTACGTTTCCCACCTCCAGCCACTCTTACTGAACTGAGAACTACTCTACAAGAAGAATGGATATTGCTTGATTTTGCGATGGTTGACCACCTAGTTGAAAGCATGGTCGCAAGGTGTAAACTTTGTATACACATGAGGGGGGATTACATACCCTATTAATGTCCTTTTTCTCATTTTATGCTGTTTATTTTCACTTTATACATAGTTCTGTTTAAATTTCCATATGTGATTATCTGATAACTTACAAAAATTTAATATTGTTTTCATTTCTGTATATAATTATTGATTTTATTTTTTGCATAAATATGTATGCTACTTTCCTGCCGAATTTTGTGTCAATCGAAGCTGTATTTGTTGATTTTTTTTTGTTTTACATCTTCGTGCTTAACTTTTGGAAGTGAGAGTAGTTGGAACTAATAAAAAGCAATATCCTAATAAAATATTATAAGAAGATAACACTTCTAAAATTCTAATGTACATTTCTTCCAATATTATGGGCTACGAAATTTTTTAACACTTTAATCATTTTTTAAAATATTGTTCTACGTGTTTCTTTCCCGTATTATTTAGCTTTTTTTAGGGAAAATAGTATATCACAAAGTATAACAAATATAAATAAAAACAGTATACAACTAATAAATTCGCAATCGTTAAGCTTGCGAAACATGTGAGTTACAAAATTACGACTCAGTAATTGCTTACAAGGACTTTAAAATATTAAATTTTAAAAAGTTTTACTATCCTACGAACTATAACGCTCACATTTCTCCAGCACAAAGCATTTTTTCAATGTGGATCCCATCCCATTTTAACATCAACGGAAATGACTTAACCGACAGTCTTGCAATGGAAGGACTTTAACATCCAGTCCTTTTTACCACAGAACTCACATATTTAGAGTTATTCTAGAGGAAAAAGGCTTACAAAGAAAAACGGTTAATACCTTCGGTTCACAACTGGTATAAAGCAAAATAAAAGGAATTTCTCTACTTCTCCCTTATAAAAGACAGGCCAACACATGTCTGACCCAACTTACCAGGGGGTACTTGAAAGTTAGTGCCCACTTTCAATGGTAGCGACTTATCAGTGGGCACTTGAAAGTTACCAGCGGCACATATTTAGAATTTTTCTCGAAGAAAAAGGCCCAAAACAAAGAAAAATGATTAATGCCGTCGGTTCACAACTATTATAAAGGCAAAAAACAGGAATTTTCCTACTTCTCCCTTATGACAGACAGACCAACACATTTCTGTCCCAACTTAGCAGTGGGTACTTGAAAGTTACTGCCCACTTTCAGTGGTAGCGACTTACCAGTGGGCACTTTGAAATTACCAGTGGCACTTATGTAGAGTTATTCTCGAGGAAAAAGGCATAAAACAAAGAAAAATGGTTAATACCTTCGGTTCACAACTGTATAAAGGCAAAAAATCAGGACTTTCCCTACTTCTTCCTTGTAACAGGCAGACCAACGCATGTCTGTCCCGACTTACTAATGGGCACTTGAAAGTTAGTACCTATTCACTGGTTTCAAGTGCCCACCATTTCAGTGGTAGCGACTCACCAGTGAGCACTTGAAATTTAGTGCCCACTTTCAATCGTAGCGACTTATCAGTGGGCACTTGAAAGTTACCAGTTGCACATATTTAGAGTTATTCTAAAGGAAAAAGACACAAAACAAAGAAAAATGGTTAATACCTTCCGTTCACAACTGGTATAAAGGTGAAAAACCAGTAATTTCCCTACTTCTCCCTTGTGACAGACAGACCAGCACATATCTGTCCCAATTTACCAGTGGGCACTTGAAAGGTCTCACATATTTTGGGTTAGCAAGAGGTATCCTCTTTGCCCTAAATGCCGATAGGAACAGGCATCACCTCAGTGCATCCTTTACTGGACTGGGAGGATATCCACAAATCTCCGCTTTTGTATTAGACTTCATTAATGTCAATGGTTTCATTAATCTGGGCTGAATCCATCAGAGAAAAAGGATGATTACAAACAACAGCAAATATTAAAATATGTATTTTTAAGTTTGCATACATTATTAAAACTTTTTTAAAAGGAAAAATCATGTTTAACTTAAAGGAATGGCATAAAAATATTTGTTAAAATCTAATTTTTAAACAATGAAAGATGCTTCAATTCAAGACATGTAATAATTTCACGAATCTAAAAATGGTTGTAATGTCAAAATATTTATGTTTTTTAAATATAAAAGTGTACTTTTTATTTAATTCAATTTTTTATTATGAAATTTATTATAAAATTTTTATCAAAAATATTCTTTTATTTATTAATTTTAAAAGCTTAGTTTGTAATTAGCTTCTAATTAAAAAAAGAATGTTCATTTATTGTTCCAATTTAATAATAAATTTTCAGTATTATCTCATCTACCATATCTGCGACAAAATATTTGTGGTTTATTTATCAATACAGTACATTATAAATTACAGAGTTTTTATCTTTTTGTTACAGTGCGATATTGGTAAAGTGTTCTGTTTTTGCTTCACTTTTTGCCAAAAAATACTAAATTTTCCAAAATTCGACAACATTTTTCTACGGCGAAATAGATCGACGGAATAATGCATAATTATACAATAATTTAGCCATTATGTTTAAACTAATGGTTGTTGATTTGAAATGACAATGTAAAAATTTAATAAAAGGCGAAAAAGGTCTTATAAGATAACGAGCCAAAATATTTTCAGATTAAATACAGATTCTGCGAGTTAAATTTTGTGCATTCAGAAAATAGTAAAATTATCGCAGTAATCAGTTTTGGAAATTTTTCAAGCAGTTCACAGTTGTTTTTCATTCCATGTTGTATGTGGAAGAAAATGTAAAAGCTATTGATTTTCTCAGCAATGAAAAATCTCATTAAAATCAGAGCTGTGATAATATAACATGTTAGATAGTTTAATGTTTAAGGAGTTTGTAACATTCATATTAAATATCTTATTCCTTCAAGCAGTTATGTAAAATATTGCTCAATATCGCTTTTCTCTTCTATAATTATCATAAAGTCTTCATTTAATTATATACTGCTATTTTTGAACAAATTGATAGTTAAAATCATTTTTGTAACTCAAATATTAAAGTGATGTAATAAATGGTAATACGGGAAATATATACATGACATGTTAATATTTTATATAATATTAACATGTCATGTTAATATTATATAAAATATTAACTTTTATAATAATAATTTATAATTATTTATAATAATATTTTTATTATGAAAAATTTATAACTTTCATAATAAAAATAAATCAAAACAATACTTATATATATATATATATATATGTGTGTGTGTGTGTGTGTGTGTGTGTGTGTGTGTGTGTGTGTGTGTGTGTGTGTGTGTGTGTGTGTGTGTGTGTGTGTGTGTGTGTGTGTGTGTGTGTGTGTGTGTGTGTGTGTGTATAATGTTGCATTTAATTTGCTAGCTAAATTTTAGTCCTTATAATTATTTTTCAGAGCAAAAAATATTTCTTTATTTATGATTAATATTCTATGTTATACACCATAATACATTAACATTTAATCGATCAAATGTGAAGAATTTGAAGTTTGAAGTGTGCTTTGTACCACTTGTTGAACAGAGTTTAAATGAAGACTAAAGTATCATATATAAAGCAAAATGAAATTCCTTTTTTTACACATAAATATATAATTTAACATTTTAATTTTTACGTAGATATTTACATCCATAATCCTAGTTAGTGCTCGTGTATATAACCCTGAAAATTCTACCACCTGCCGAAGTATTGCATCTTTTTTCCGTTTTTCTTCAAGTCCAGCATGCATTCTTCTATAAATTTCATTAAAACTATATGATAGAGATAATCGTTTCCGGTATATTACAGTTTATTATCCAACTATTTTCGTCATCAGGAAGATAATATGATGACTAGAGAAGAAAGTAGTGCTTTTATAATTTGAACTGGTTTGGAAGTCTTGTTTTGTAAATATTTCATTACTTAAAAAAAGGTACATGGATGGTAATGAGTCGAACTATTATCACTGATTCAAATGATGTCTTGACATCATTTTAAGGAATGCGCATGCATGCGTCAGAAACCGAAGTGAATATTTTTAATATCATCATGTATAAACTTATGCAAAAAATGATATTATTATAATAATAATGATATATTCATGTTTACAGTAAAGGTTTCATTTTCATACGCATTATATGATGCGACTCGTCTCTAGATTTTTTCGAAAATAACTGTTCATAAATTTGCATTTATAAGAGTATTCTTTTGTATTTTTATGCATTACAAATGACAAGTTTACCTGTGCAATGTGCAATAAAGCACCATGTATATCGAGAAATATTTGAAAAATATTGCTTTTGAATAATAATTATTTTGAACTCTATAAGTTTTAAGAAGCTACAAAAAAAGATTTGAAACAATGAGCCATATGCAAACTAATTGAGGGAGTGGATCCTCTAGTGGTGCCATCTATCAGAGGAGTCTTAGAGCAAAAGTCGTACTTTCACATTCGTGGTGCTCTGGTTAAGCGAAAGACGCACCTTACTGTCTTAAATTCGCATAGCCAACGGCATAGCGAGCTTGGCTTGCCCAAATGTCATAAGTAACAATAACAACAGCATATTTAGACTTCTGTTTCCATTGCACCGTGTAGAATGCTTCAGAAAGGTATGTTTTTCAATTAAAAAATCTTACATATTACGTATCATATTATTAGAAATAAATAAATTCGAACGCATAAAAGTATGTTACATCGATAAGTCCTTCAAAACTGTTTCATAACATTTTCAAACATATTTTGTCATTTTAGAGCAAAGAAATTTGATTTCCTTCTAGAAGGAGGGTGATTGCTCATTTCTTCATGATTCAAATCCATTTTTTAACTTTTATTTTTAAATCCTAAAGCATTTTTCAAACTATGCAATGTATTAACAAGGTTGGTAGGTTATGACGGACACTTTTGGAGCTTTATGCTAAGATGCTTGTAGCTCTCATTAAAGAAGGTATTTGGTGAGGATTTTTGTAGTCAATCGACTAACCTTATTTGAGTAAAGTCATTTGAAGTCGAGGAAAACTAACAGAAATGTTTTGAAATGAGAAGAAAAATTCGGATTTATAAAATCGTGTTAGAAAATAGTTCAAGGATTTTGAGTTGTAGCTTTCTTTTTCCATTAAGATTAGAATCTGTTAGACAGGCGTAGAAATTCATAGCATGCAAGAATTTTAATTTCCGGATTTGTAGATAGTTCAAATATCCAAAAGAATGATAATGCTCCTATTCCTAATTTTTTTCGTAGTTGATTCTTTAGATGTTCGTATAAAGGACAATCTAGGAGAATATGATCTATGGTTTCAGATTCACCGCACTGACAGCGGTCTGTATGCCAGAGATTAAACCTAAATAGAATCGAATTGGTAGGAACAGCTCTTGTTCTTGCTCTGGCCAGCCATACGTCTTCTAGTCGCATTTCGTTAACAGCCTATGATTTTTGCGAATAGATGTGAGATATGAATGCTTCAGCATATTTGCTATTTTTCCATTGATTAAGACTTTCTTTAAAGTAATGCTTCTTAATGTGTTGATTCTTCTTCAGATCTTCAGGAGAAATAGATCGAAAAGCATATTGACTCACTGTTGCTACTTTCGTCAATGAGTTTGCAATTTCATTACCTGCAATCCCTGAATGTCCTGGAACCCAAACTAACTGTATTGACAAGCACTTTTGAATAGAATGAATCATTTGGAATCGGAGCAGTTGAATAATAGTTGGTGATGTCCGGAACAATCTGAAAGAGCAGAGATGCAAGAAAGTGAATCTGTGAAAATGACGTATTTTTTGGGTTCAGTGCAAATTTTTGTGACTGCAATAAGTAGTGCCATGGCCTCTGACGAGAAGATGGAGTTTATGGAACTAATTTTCCCTGTTATTGATAAACTAGTTGTAAAATTGACTATTGAAATATCCATATTTGATCCCTGCTTGTAAGCATTTGTAAAAATCAGCGTATCTGTCTGCCATGATGACTCACAAACTTTGTGAAATAGCTTACAAATTATATCTTTTGGCAATGATTTAGTCTGAAAAGGGAGACTAGAGGAACGAATGGAGATTTTTTTTTGACATTTCTGGCCAGTCTGTTGGGACTTTTAATAAGCACGAGGTATTTAATCCTTGTTGATCGAGCCACAATTTGGCTTTAATGGCCAGAGGAGGTTACGTTTAACTCGACTGTAAATTAGCTTTTCCCAAACTGAAGAACAAGGGGATAATGATGACTTGCTTACATTCCGAATGTAAAAGTTTAAGGAGAGCATTTCATGTCTAGAGTGAAGAGAAGTTTCTCCTGCTTCTTGTAGAACTATCGGTATGGGGGTCCACTTGGAAAGACCTGTGGCAATTCTTAGGGAGTGTTATATATAGTTTCAAGGATTTTGCGGTCTGTTGTGCATGCTGAAGTAAATATATGACAACCATAATCCAGATTGGAGACAATAAAGGATTTCATGATTTGAAGACGATGAGCAGTACGAGCACCCCATCTATTACCTGCGATACCTTTTAAAGCATTCAACTTTTTTTAAATAGCTTTTCTCTTTTCCTGAAAATGATGCCGGAATAATAAATTGTGTGAAAAATGTAATCCAAAAATTCTAAAAGCTATTGATTTCCTCAGAAATGAAAAATCTCATTAAAATCAGAACTGTGACAATATAACATGTTAGATAGTTTAATGTTTAAGGAGTTTGTAACATTCATATTAAATATTTTATTCCTTCAAGCAGTTAAGTAAAATATAGCTCAATATCGCTTTTCTCTTCTATAATTATCATAAAGTCTCCACTTAGTTATATATTGCTATTTTTGAACAAAACTAATTCATAATTAAAAGTCATTTTTGTAACTCAAATATTAAAGTGATGTAATAAATGTTAATACGGGAAATATATACATGACATGTTAATATTGTTAAATAATACTTATATATATATATATATATATATATATATATATATATATATATATATATATATATATATATATATATATATATATATATATATATATATATATATATATATATATATATATATATATATATATATATATATATATATATATATATATATATATATATATATATATATATATATATATATATATATATATATATATATGAATGGAAGAACTTAAACTTTCTTTCAGATTTCTTGTACCAGCTCAGAATGCAGTCTCGTCAATTCACAGTGAGTCAAAATTGTAGTAGCTGTTTAGTAGAACTTATTCTATTTGGTCGAGGTCAATTTTAGGCCCTGAATGCAGAACGAAATTTTAAGTACGTTGGTTATATTTAAAAATTTTGATCAACAAAAATAAATAGGAAAAATCTATTTTAACTAAGGTCTAATGCAAGGAAACTTGTAAATTTGCACTGAAACTGTTGTAAATTAAAATAAAAAATGCCGATTTCTAAACAAAGTAAAAAAAGAGGAATTATACATTTAACCATCTTTATAAAAATGTGCTTTCAACAAATGTTTAAATTGCGCTAAAAGAGTTAACCTGATTTTAATCAAAATTTCTATTAAATAAAATTATAAATTAAAAATTAATTTAACAAATTTATCTAAAGCTATATAATTTTTGTAATATATTGATATGGTTAAATTTATTATAACTAGTATAATACAAATTTATTATAATGCCGCTTTAAGAAACGAAAAAAGTTTCATATTTTTTAAAAGAAAAAATTATTTTGCAACAATTCCTTTATTTTCATTTAATGAATTGATGACTTTTAAATTAATTATATTTTACTCGTTGCTTTGAAATCTTATTATTAATTTTTTTGGCAATTTATGTTAATAATTTAGATGTTGTATCATATTAAATTAGATTATGTTCTAATATTTGGTTTACTAGAGATATCCATAATTATTATTGCAAAACAATTTTTCTAGCAACAATTTCGATAAAATATCCCTAACAGATTCTAAAAAAGAAACCTTAATAGCTTATAATATAAATTATTAAAACTGCGATTAATATTACAATATTTTGCGGTAGAATAAATAAATATTAAGAGCTTAATTGTAATTGAAAAATATCATATTTCTTAATTCTCCATTATAAAATATTTTTACAAACAAAAGAATGCTTTTAGCACCTATTTATTTGTCACAACTTTTTATTAACTGTAATAGATTTTTAATCTATTGAAATCAAAATTGTTTGATTTGAAATATTTTTGAAGATATTTAAAACATATTTATGTCATAAAATATTTGGCACGTTGTTTATCATATCATTACTACAAAAGTAAAAATTTAACCTCAGAAGTGAAACTTGTTTATTCTTATGGTTTAGAAAATATAAATTTAATTATGATATTTAAGCTTTGTGTGGAAGTAAAAATACTATTCTTTTTAAACTAAAAACGGAAACAAACTCAAATACATTTATTTTTTATTATTTATTCCATTATTTGCACTTTCGAAAAAACTTAACAATAATTTTTAGGGAAAATAAAAATTCAAAAATTATTTAACTTTACATGTATCAATAAATGTACCACACTACAATTTACATATATTTCTTTTTTCTAAATCTCAGATTTTTCTACATCGATAACATATTTTTATTATGTACTGTTTATTTTGCTTATGAATGCATTCTTTCATAAGAATTTTTTCTTATAATGAGGTAAATTATGAAAGAAATAATTCTGAAATATTGTGTTAAATTCGTTTTATTTTATTGTAAAAATTATTATCTTGTTCTTTAGATATTAAATGGGAATAAACATTATACGTTATAAAATTTAACTTGGTCCATTGGATTTTTCCATGAAATTAAAGTTTATCATTAAAAATTTTCTTTAATTGAAAATTATTCCATAAAAATGTTTTGAAAATTAGAGTTAATGTTAGATAATTTATGAAATTTCATGAACTGAAAAAAATAATTAACTTTTATTACATAAAATGTTTTAAACACTTCTAAAATCTGGTAACATTTATAAAATCTATTAATTCAATATATTTTCTGCTCTCCAAAAATATATTTCTTTATGTTTATTCGTCTTGAATTTGGATTTAAACGTATCTAAAATTAATCCTGTAATCCATATTCTTTAATGTTTATTCTACTAGTTTTTTAAATTAACAATATTAGACTTGATTTAATTACTAACAGGAATTTATAATCCTGATTCCTACGAAACCTTTTTTTAGCTATTTTATAATATTTGTGTACATTTATAGTAGATAAAGAGATAAAGCTTTGTGATATAATATTTTAACAAATAAGAAGCAAGATGTTTCAATTCTAGAGCATCAAAAAAATCATTGGAAAAAAATTTGCGCACGATTTACTGGTTGACACAATATTGCTTAAACTTCAGAGATTAATGCACATAATATTTTTGTGATTAATAAAATAAACATTTCACCAAACCAATATTAGAAATTTGCTAACATCAAAAAAGGAACTTCCCATAAGACCTCC
This sequence comes from Latrodectus hesperus, assembly GCA_037975125.1. Classification (NCBI taxonomy): domain Eukaryota; kingdom Metazoa; phylum Arthropoda; class Arachnida; order Araneae; family Theridiidae; genus Latrodectus; species Latrodectus hesperus. Next base: position 8,273 of record JAJQOW010001690.1, on the reverse strand, counting down.
TTAAATGTCACAGATAACACTTTACTACTGAATAAACAAGTTGAATGTTAATATCAATGTGACAAAACTTGCTATTCAATGGTGAAGATTTTTATAACTATTTGACAGCGAGACAGATTTTTCAATCTTTTGTATTTTTTCTAAACTGTTATTTTTAAATTAAGAAGTTTTCATTTACTTCAAAATATAATGATTATATTATGCAAATGATCTAAAATGGCAAAAATAATTGACGAGAATAATTGCAAATAAATTTTTTAAAAAATAGATACTATTTTACTTTTATACGTAGCATAATTACAACATTCATTGCAAGAATTAAATTATTTAAATTATTACTATAATTAAATTATTATTAATTAGCTTGCATTTCCTTCAGATATTTCATTATTGGGAAAAACTGATTTCATGGAAAATAAAAATTAATAAAATGCGTTTAGTTAATTACATGTATAATAATGAATAATATTTATTCTACTTAAAATTTTTTTCTCGCGTATTTCAACTACCATGCTTATATATCACTACATATTTCAAAATTATATATTATACTTAGTTTATAATGAGGAGCCGCCCAACTTGTCTAGTGGTCAGCGTGCCTCAGTGCGGATAAGGAGGTCCTGGGTTCAAATCCCGGTTCGGGCATGGATCTACATTCTCTCTCTATCTATCCTGTCTTTGTCCTTTCCTTGTATGAATGGGTTAGGAATGGTTGCCTACCCTATAAACGGGTACATGTAGACTGCCATTATGGAGCAGCACACCCCATAATGACAGTCTAGCTGGCGCACGACAATTATAATGAGGAATATAATTATATCAATCACAAATATTAACCAGAAACATTTTCTTACGTAACTTTAGAGTAATCTATTAAAGAAATAATTTTGAAGTAGAAATATTAAATAGATTAAAGAAATATTGCGCGTAAGTTAAACTTTCATTGTTTGATTAAACTCTAAACTTTAATTAAACTTTTAACTATAAAAACTTTATCATAATGAGTAATTGCAAATAATTAGCTGACACATTATGAAACATTAATTACATCGTACTTGTAAAATAAATATGAGCTATCTAATCTGAACTTCTTGTCTGCTGAAATATCAGAATTTTATTTGTAAAGTAAATTTATTAAATTTGCAATCATAAAAAAATTATATTATTAAGTGCTTTAATATTTTGCTTATTCTTTATAGAGAAAACATTTAATAGTATTTGAAAAATATATATAAATTATCTAGTATCAATATTATGTCTATTTTTCTGAAAAATAGAGCATTAAAAAAACGTTACATTTATATCTTATATTCTTTTCGTATATAACAAAGAAATTCATTTAGGTAAAGTGGTAAATATTATGATTATTGCAAACACGATTTTTTGAAAGTATTTATTTTGTGGTTTTTACAAAATAATGTGCACAAATGGTTTTAATTTGATATGTATATTTGTTGAGATGTTTCTTTTGTTTATAACGTTATAAATCTTTGTTCCATAAAATATTGTTAGTTAGCATTAGAGGGATATTAAAAAAATACTCTTTCTTAATAAAATGAAAAATTACCATCAAACAATTTAGCTTAATTTTTCTAAATTTTTCACATAAGGTAAATATTTATTAGAACTTTTTAACCATTTCAATGAGATTATTTTTATTTTTAACAGTAAAAAGTATTTGTAACATTTAACTTAATATTTTTAATTTTAAATACGAGCAATATTTGCAAGGTACAAGTTGCACAAGCAGTATGAAAAAATCTAATCTTAAAATGTCATTATTTTTCTGTCGCATATCAATTTTAAAATAAGAAAACGATAATATTTAATATAATTAAATTATTACTTTTGAAAGAATTTCTACGAAACATAAGTTAAATTTTTTACAATAAATAGCACATTTCATTAAATATACTTAATTTTAAGTAACAAATTTACGTAAAATCTTGAAAAATAATTTTAAACTGTGTTTACTATTAACTCCTTTTATACAGGGCATTTGTTTTGGTGTAAATAATGACCTAAATATAGTAACATTATTTTTTCATTCTATTGAGGTTTCAAGTACACTCTCTACTTTTCAATAAGGCTGATGCTTTCTTCTTGACGTCTTTTAAAAATTATAACAGCAAAAATGATGGATATATAATACTTCTATTTGATTAAAGTGAATAATGAGGGATCACTTTAAATGACTTTCTCTTTTAAACTTTATATAAATTGATTTTGAAAGAGAAATTTTTCTTTTCTTTTGAAAAGAAAGCGAAAATGTTTTCAAAAAAGTAAATATATTCAATAAAAAAGTTCTTTCTAGTATTTTTACTCAACTGCTAAATTGATAAATGGTGTTTATTTAGAAGTTAAGAATGAATACGTATATTATGTGGGTATTGAAACTATATTATGGGTAAAAAAATTATAAATTTATTTTAAATAGTATTAAATTCTCTGAATCAAATCAAAATTAAGTCATGTGATTAAGCATTAAGCAAATTGTGAATTTATAAGCATTTGTGCTTTCATTTTTAATTAAAATTTTAAGTTATATTGATTTTGTTTTGCTTATTGTCTTATATAATCATCTTTTTCTTTTCAATTAACTATTGGCAATATAATAATGATTCATTTATACTCTGATGATATGAAATATTGACTGTTTTTATCCATAAATTTTCATGGATATTAAATATCCATGCAGAAACTAAAGACAAATGCATTCAATATATGATAATAATTATAATATTTTAAACGCTTCTTGTAGCATGATATGTTTAATCTCAAAAATTATTGTTACTTATTTTTAAAGAAGTGGTTTATTGAAGGAATTATCACTAAGCTGATAGTGATTTAGCTTCTATTAATCTCAATTTGTATTTTTTAACAAATATTTACTTAGACATTCATTCATAGGATGACTACTAAACGGGCTTCCTTTTTTATTTAATACTTATTCCTGATTACTTTTAAATTAGATTTCAATTTTTATTAACAGAGCACAAAGTATCATTTAGAATACAGATTGTCGATTTATAAAAATAATTTCTAAATAATTTACAAATGAATAGACATAATTGTGTATATCTACTAAAATATGGTATATTGATATATTGAAATTCAAAAATAATACATTGAACTATAAAAAAAAACTCAGTTTATTACAATAAATATTCTATTATGAATTCAATGCTAAATACTCTCTCAAGTTTTTTCCCAAATACTAATTTCATTCATAGATAAAAAAAACTTTTTCAACCAATTTATATTTATTTTGACCGATACTTTAAAAAGCTAGTAGAGAATTTATTTTAAATAAATGCAATTTTTTATAAATTCAATTTAAAAACAATTTTATTGGGAAATAGAAATCATCTTATTTAGTTTTTTGGTAGTAATTTATTTCAGTGAATTATAAATTTGTGATGCCTTAATAAGCGATTTTCTACATAATTTAATGTATTTGTCTAAATGTGAAAATGTACTTATGTAGTATAATAATATATTATTTTTCTATATATTTGTACTTTTGTGGTATTTCACGTTCTTAAAGTAAACTATTTGCTTTTGTACTATCAACAAATAGTTCAGTCTACCATTTTACTTAATTTTAACCCTTACTTATGAACGCTGTTCTTCATTGGCAGTCTGCTTTCCCACTTTTTCTTAGTCATAATTTTGAAAAAAGCAAGTAATATATCAAATATGGTACAAATATAGGAATCTTAAAATATGTTATTACTTTCAGGATAAAAAGTATTTAATACTTTTAGGATTAAGAAGAATATAAGAACTAAATTCATTTCTTTTATTCCGTTCAAATGTACCGTCTTGTAACAAATTTTTCACAAGTTTTATTTTTCTTCTTCAAAGTTAGACTGGTTTGCATATAAATTGAAATTTTTTACTACACAGTTTACTAAAATAATCTACTGCTTTAATAATGAGAACTGCTACATTACCAAATGTCAGGTGGTGACAGTTGGTGACTTATTAGAATAAGCTTCATTGCCCAAATATATATATGACCTTTTTTATTAAGATAGGGTAATACAGCAATCAGTAATATAACATTTTTAATTTAATAACAGTTGATAAACATTTTTAAACACGTGTATTTAATTGAATACATGTGTCTTAAAACATTTGTAACATATTTTTCCATAAACATATTGCAATTATTATAAAAAAATTTAAACTTTTACAATACATATTATTTCAACCGAATGTTTTTTTAAAGATAGGAAATTAATAATTTTATTATTTTGGCAAAAAATAGTTGTAAAAAATAAATGAAATTTTGCTTATCCTTATGTAAATTTGCGTAATATATTTTTGTATCTTGATCTTAATTGATTTTTACTTGCAATTTTTTAAAATTAATTCTTACAGGAATATTTTAGGAATTTTATTGTCATTTCAGTATAAGAATTCCTTCTCTTTTGTAAAACTTTTTATCATTAAGAAAATTGAAAAAATCAAATCAAAATAGGTTTTAGTCATTTTTAACTCTTTCTCATTATTAACGGTATTTAAGTGTAATACACAAAACACCTAGAAAAATATTTTATTTCGTATTTGTTACACATGTTTAAATTTTTAATTAATTTTCCTATTTATCTCTAAATTGGACTTAAAATTTTAAAGATTTAAGCAACAATTTAATCCACATTTGTTCAATTTTGAAAGCTTGTGTCCAATTTAAAATAAAAAAATTATTTTTCATCTTTATTTAAATAATACAAGTTTAATGAAAGCAGCTAATTTTTATAACAATATCAATCATAACTGTTTTATTTTACTTCGCTTTTAACTTAATTCTCTTACAGTAGTCATTTTTTACCGCCAATTGAAAATTTTCAAAGAAAATACTCTAATTATTTTTTAAAATAAAGGATAACCTAACTTTCTGTTAATTATAGGTATTTTTAAACTCACATTTTAAACTGAAATAAAATTGAGTTAAAATCATGTGTTAATCACATCGATTTTATTATAAATCATAATTATATAAGTGCTATTTTATCTTAATATAACTTTAAATCAAACAGCAGTAAATTAGATCAAAGTAGTTCTAAGAAACAATATCCTATTTAAAACTCTCAATGAATAAATAAACTATGAGCATCATAAGGAATTGTAAGATCAAATTATGCATTTGTCCTTGAAAAAGTAATCCTATTTCCCTAAATAATCTATTTTGATCTTTTTATCTTATTTTTCTATAAGCTTTAAGGTGAATAATAAGTTCAAACACAGAAAAATGAGTTATGTGAAGAGTAAATTAAAATATATGAAACGAATGTAAAGGAATAAGAAAAAATGATTCTGAATGTGATACCTTACGGCAAATTAGTCGATTCAAATTCATACTTAATTAGAAAATACAATAACAATCTCACTAAAGTTATGAAAAATTGTAACATAACAAGTATGCTCAACTTTTTTTTCTAGTTTATTCAAAATCAAATTATTGAGAAAATAGTAAATATTAAAAACGTTGAGATTACAATTGAATTCAATGTTTAAAAAAAATAAAAAAGGAGAGAAAGAGAGAGAGATTTGTATGCGTGGTTGTAAGAAATGAAACAACCATATTTTCAGCTTGATTTCACATATTTACTTTGTATAAGGTAATTTGTTAAATAAATATTCTCATATTTGCTCCTTACATTTCTCTTTTTAATCTTTTCTATTGAATCTTGTATACTGTGAATGTTGAAAATCACATAAAAATAGATGGTAGCAAGGAATAAGATATTCGTATTTCGATATAATATTATTTATGGTATTATGTTATGATTTATGATATTCGTATTCTGTTATAATATTTAACATAAAACACTTATGAGCAACAATATGTGACTAATTACATTTAATAAATCACTTAGCATTAATAAGAATATTTTAATTGAATCGATCATTTTCCAAGTCAATAAATAAATTTGGTTTCTCAATAAATTTTCTATTTTTCAAAAACTTACTTACAGCATTATTTTTTTAAAGAGCATTTTTTATTCTAACAAAATTTTTAATCTATTATATTCGTATTTCTTATATTTTTTAATTTAAAACTTTTTCTGTAAAAAATTTAAGCTTTACTAGATTGACACATGATATCATTTCTTATGGTTCTGTTTTTCAAATTCAAATGTTTTTAAAATGCAAATGCAAATATTTGATTCAATACTGATGCATAAATATAAAAACAATAATGAAGGAAATAAAGAGACATGGAATATATCTTGTTTAGATTTATATTTAAACTTATTATATCTGTTACATAATTGCTAAATAATTATGCCTATTTTGTGTTTTAATTATAAAATTAATAATAGCAGTGACTTACATATAGCTACAAAATCTTACATTTCTCTTAAAGCTTATGTTTTTCTATCAATTTTTTCACTGTGTGGATTTATCTCGAAAAATTATAATTTATTAAGAATCAAATAGAATTTAATAGTTGACTAAAAACATGTGTAATAATGATAACATTGAAATTGAACATATTTGTTAATTCATGTAAGCGATTTATGCATAAGAAAATTCTTATTATGCATTAAGTTGGGTATTACTTTATCCTCAGAATTTTTTTTATTTAAAATCATTTCCTTTACTTATTATTAACAAACTAAAAATCAATTATGTGTTATCAATTATCGACAATTAATTAACAACTATCATATGTTAATGCAGAAAAGGATTAACTTTAAATTATTTCCACAATGTCTAAAATGTCTTCAAATATCCTAAAAAACATCGATAATTTAAGCTCGTAAAATATGGCGAACTAAGAGAAAAAGACCCAAACCATAATACTTATATCATCAAATTTCATTGGTGATGCACGTACTCTGGTAAGTACCAGGGTTAAGGCAACCGTATGCATGCCATAAATGTACCAAATCATGTACTATTATTCATGTTTCCACATAATTCTGCCTTAAAATCTAAATATATTGCTGTTTGTAACATCTGTAAGTAACTCCAGCCATTAATGTATAAATAGAAAGTTACAGTTGGAAGCTTGAAAATGAATATTAAATAGCCTCTTGGTTGACATTTATGTTAATAGCTTGTGTACCAGGACTGAAATGGAAGTCTTCTATAATCTGTGACATAGATAAATATGGTGACAATTTCATGCGATATACTTCAAATCTTCTTAATCAATGCCATCTAGTTTATTGGGTCTATGAGAACGAGAATTTGACTCAGAATTTCCATGCTTTTATCATCACTAACAAAGAACTTTTTTCTGAAACATAATATTTACCTACATCTGCATTTGAAACACTTTAGAATATATTCTGCTCTTCCTATTGACTCAAAATGTATCGTGGAGGTGTTGTGTTGTAACGTTGAAATTCCCAGCTAAAAAACTCTATCACGTTTCATGTCCGAATCCTCTCAAATGATCAATTATGATTTGCTGTTGAACATACTGTCCATTAACTTGTTTGCAGTTGAATGAGTGTGGACAAGTGGAGCCTTGTTTTGCTACATATTACTAAATACGATTGACAAAAGTTCTTCTTGTGCAATTTTGTCCAAATCTGTTCTTATTTCCGCAAACTGAACTGTTTTTCTTTTTCCCTTACCTTTACTTAAAGTGGTATGATGACAAGGTGAACAGACATTTATCTATAAGTTTTTATATTGCTTCTGTTACCACCTAACAATGGTCAATGTGCCTGAGAGGCGGTCCTGGTTCCGAATCCCAGTTCGGGCATGGATCTACTTTCTCCTTCTATCTATCCTTTGTCCTTTCTTTGTATGAATGGGTTGTGAATGGTCACCTACCCTATAAACGGATATCTATGGCATTTGGTGTGGACTTCCTCAGTAGTCGGACTCTACACCAAAATATGATTCAGTTGGAAAAGTGGAGCAGCGCACCCCGTAATGACAGCCTAGCTGGCACACGACAAATACAACATTGCTTCTGTATTCCGTTTTAATAATTTATTGCGTGAAACTTCATGTTTTTTTTCCAAAAGGTGTTCTGGTAAACATTTTGGAATTTTCTTCTCTTTTTAAATTCAGTAAGCTCATCTGGTGTAAAGCTCAGGTATGAAATTTATTTGCATTATGTTTGATCTGCAGGAAACCATTTATAGTGGAAGTTTAATTATTACCATCTGGCATGTTTAAAGAAATATATATATATATATATATATATATATATATATATATATATATATATATATATATATATATATATATATATATATATATATATATATATATATATATATATATATATATATATATAT
>JAJQOW010001689.1:0-37188 GCA_037975125.1 Latrodectus hesperus | reverse complement strand
CTGGAACCAGGGGGTATGCGTACCCCTCTGGGGCTTGAGCTAGCCACCAGGCGCGTAGGCAGGTGGTGGATAGCCGAAAGTCCTGTAGGAATAACAGGATAGCCTCGAATATTGAATAAGAGGCCGCGAACCAGCTCCCGTAAACCCTGGTGTTATGCGTTCCGTGCCTAGGGCTAATTGGCACCGCGGTATTGGTGTCTTAACGGAGCCTCTAGTTGCCTGGCGAACTTCTAGAGTATTTTGCCTTGCCCAGTAACTCAGGCAATGCTGGGTGGACTTATATTACCTGAGTTTTTTAATTGTTATCTTGTGGCTGAAAAGACACAAGTAATAACAAACCTTTCTGCATTTGCAGGTGAAGCCTCTGAAGTAGACCTTCCTGAAAAAGACAAGGGAACTCAGAGGCAATCTTGTAAAGGGGCAGTTATAAATCCTTTGCTTGAGGTAGAAATGACCTCTAAACCATCTTCTTCTGGTGAAAGTCGGGAAGCTATCTCTAGCATGTCTGACTTTCTGACCAGATGGGACTGTTTCAGCAAGACCTTATCTGCTGGAAATGTCATGCGCAAGGGGAACGGCAGAGCATATCATTTATGAATGTGAGGCTCTTGCTCTCCCTAGATTAACTTCTTTAGGCGTCATCCATACTAGAGAGTTACACCTAGACTCCATTAAAGGGTTATCGGACTTTATTAATAAAGTGGGTGACCCGAGCAAATGGAACTAGGAAGCATTGGGTTTGGAGTTAATGGTACAAAATGCTGATAAAAGCAGAGGTGCCCAATGACATACAAACCCAATTCTAAGAAGAAGAAGAAGCAATTTGTGGCATAGGGTTCAGTCGCCCTTGCGTGCCCGCCATGGGATAAAAAAAAATTAAAAAGAAACACCTTGTTCATTTTATAAAATTAATTTTTTTATTATTATTCAAATATCCTTATTTTAAAATAGCCTTTTTTTAAAGTCATAAATAACTATTTTGAAACTAATTCGTGTTTGAAGTAATTGTCTTAGATTTTCAATGTTATACAACAAAAATTACAAAAAATACAAAATAAACCTAGTTAAAATGATGATTATCAGAAAGACAGAGTGTTGGTTTTCATAAAAAAAAAATCAAGCTGTCTTGTTTAGCAAATTGCATACACCAGTTTAAATGTATGGTTTAAGGTTTAACTGAAAATATATACAATGAAAATTGTGGTCATCTTGAGAAATCAAGGAAATAATTATTCTTGGAATTAAGCAAATAGCTATATTTCTGAAAGGTAATAAACTTAAATAATGCTTTAAATGACTATCATGAAAATACTTTTTGTTTAAGTTCAAATTGATTATTAATTTCTGTAACTAAACACCTCATATATTGATTATTAAATTCTGCAATCTAGTTTCAAAAAATACCAAACAACTCGCAACTTTCATTTTGTTGTGAGTGTTGATACATTTCATTGATTGATTTTTATATTGAAAATGCATTCGTCAAATTTTCTCATGAATTACTTAAGGTTTTATGCACTTGCTTAGTAACATAAAAATAAGATAAAATTTGAATTATCTTACTATAATAATTTCTACTACTTAATTACATTGGATTGCTCGGAAAGTAATTTCGCTTAGCCCACCACGATCTGCTTTTTGCCAGTATAAAAACAAACCATTTTATGAATGTGGGATCATGCTACTTCCAGAAAAATGGTAAAAGTCTATAATGGTAAAAGACTATAATTGACAATATACAAATCAACAAAATATTTATTTGCTACTTATTTTTCATTTTCATTAACGACGCGAAGTTACTTTCCAAACAACCCAACACTTTCATATTATATAGTAAACTCTTCTGAAATAATTGCTTTCCTTTAATATATAAGAGCAAACAAAAATATGTTGTTAAATGTATCTGATAGTAAGATAAACTTTACGAATGAATAAGTAGAAATGTATGCTTTGATGGACTTGAACATTCTGAAAAGCAGCTAAGTAAATGAAACAGAAACAATAAAATTTTGCGAAACAATAATTTCAAGTTTTAAGATTTGTATTAAGAGTAAGAAAGGAGACGAGGTGGCCGAGTGGTTAAGGCGATGGACTGCTAATCCATTGGGCTCTGCCCGCGTGGGTTCGAATCCCATCCTCGTCGATGTAAATTTTATATTACTGAACTTGTTTATTTTGATAACACTTTTTTTACACAAATTGCTTGTGGAGACAACACATGTTATTAACATTAGGTTCACGACAGCATAATTTTGACGCATTTTGAATATTTTTCTTAGAAAATTACAAAACTGATCGAATATAAAGTTTGTATTATCTCTTGCACTGAATTTTATCCTTGGGCAAGATACATATAGTTTAAAGTCTTTGCTTTGCCGACCAACTTGCCCAGTGGTCAGCGTGCCTGACTATGGATAAGGAGGTCCTGGGTTCAAATCCCGGTTCGGGCATGGATGTTCTTTCTCTCTCTATCTATCCTGTCTTTGTCCTTTCCTAGTATGAATGAGGTATGAATGGTTGCCTACCCTATAAACGGGTACTTATGGCATGTGTTTAGAGCAAAGTCGTACTTTCACCTTCATGGGGCTCTGATTAAAATGAAAGACGCTCCCAATCGACTTAATTCGCATAGCATAGCGAGCATGGCTTGTTCAAATGCCATTAGTAAACAGCAACAAGTCTTTGCTTTAGAAGTATAATTTTCAAAAATAAAAAACAATAATTTTAAGGTTTCAGATTTGTAATAAATGCCGCGAGCGTGATGAGGTTGCCGAGTGGTTAAGGTGAGGGAGTACTAGTCCATTGGGCTTTGCCCGCGTGGACTCGAATCCTGTCTTTGTCGGTGTTCGTTTCTTGTGAGTTTTCTTATTTTAGAAGCAATTTTTTTTATACCAAGTGCTTGTAGGGACAACAAGTGTTATTAACACTAGATTAACAAGATTCCTCATTTTGACGCATTTTAAATTTTTCTAGGAAAATTATAAAATTAAATTGATAAAATGTGAAAAATTACATTATCTATTGCTCCGAATTCTATCCTTTAACGAGATAAGTATAGATTAAAGTACATTTTTTTCAAAAGTTTAAGGGTATTAAAATTCTCTGTAGTACACTTATTTCTATAGATGTGTGTGTATTAATTTGACGTTCTTGTATTGCAAATAAAATTTTTAGTAAAATTAATTGATCTAAGTAAAAATTATAATAATAAACATGAATATGTCAGTGTCGGTGTCCTTATCTGAAAGGTAATAAGCATGATAAGAAGCAATAGAACGAACTTTGAGTTGCAGTCAGAATATCAGGTATATGAATTGAAGTCAGGGTGTCAGATACATGAATTGCAGCCAGGCTGTCAGATATATGAATTGAAGTCAGAGTGCCAGATAAATGAATTACAGCCAGTAACAGATATATGAATTGCAGCCAGTGTCAGATTTATGAATTGTAGTCAAAGTATCAGATATATGAATTGAAATCAGAGCATCATGTACATGAATTTAAGTCAGAGTATCAGGTACATGAATTGAAATCAAAGTGTCAGATATATGAATTGCAATCAAAGTGTCCGATACATGAATTGCAGTCAGAGTGTATGAATTGCTATAAGAGTGTCAGCTATATGAATTATCCTTGAGCTTGTGGCTTCAGATATATTCAATCAGAAATTGAGAACTTGAGAAAAAGATATGAGAGGAATGCTACCTTACTTAAATAATATTTGTGAATAATAAGAGATATCTTCAAATATATGTTACATAATTTCAATTTTTTACTCTTGCATTGTTTAATTATATTACTTTCTAGTAATTTTTTCTTCTTTGATCCCTTAACTTTTGTACGTTTTTCTTAATTCGAATGTATTAAACTGGCCAGATTGTGAATCGAGAGAGGAAATTTTTTATTCTGTTGTAATTTTTACTCGAATATAATCAAGAAGTGAAAACAAAACAATGTGAAATCTGAGGGGAAAAAACTTGTTTTATTGTGATGCTTAACATTTACACAGGATTGTATAAGCTTCTATTGAGCATTTATTTTTTTATATGAAGGATATTGTTTTTCTAGTTAGTTTAGTTCGATATTTCCCTAATTGTTGTAAATTTTAAACGGTAAGTGTATTTTTTAAAGAGTAAATTATGTTTAAAGAAAATATGTGTACAATTAGTATATTTTCTAATTTTGAAATTATTATGATTATATATTTTAGCTAGTAAATTATCTAAAATGACCGATTCAGAATCTAAATATTAGAAAGTAGCTGAGAAGAAAGCTATAATTATGGTAGTGATTCTGAAAATAGTTTAGAAGATATAGTTTTTGGAAAGAGCAATTATCAACCGCAAATCCATGTCTTCAAAGCAGTGTGTGATTCTCTTTGTTGTGCAATTCCTGGTTTAGATTTTCTTTTAGTGGACAGTTATGATATACTATTATGTTTTAAATTATTTTTTGCTGTATCGATGTTGGATGGATTAGTTGTTCTAGAAAAAATAGATAAATATATGCTAAAAAACATTCAATAGATCTGACAATCAATGAAACCACGTGATCAAAACATATAAATGTGGTTTAAAAGTAATTAACATTTATAGCCAGACATCTCTTGGAAAATGGAAAGTAATACAAATTTAATATTAGAATGACTTTAAAATTGATTGAAGTCAGGATATATGATGCTTTTTCCGAAAATAAAAACTGCTTATTATTTATTCATTCATATAAGCATTTTCTCCTAAATTAGCATCAATATGATAAGTAATAACCTTTGGCTGGGCAATGTCGACTCAGTCTTTCCCTTCAGTGGGTCGATAAACTGAGTACCAAGCATGCTTGTTAACTAAACAATGTGAGTTTCGCATTAGGCTAATCACCTATCGGGACATATGCTTCGCACCCCAGGCCCTCTCGGTCAAGAGAAATGTGATGGGGACTGTTGGCCTTGGCCCACGTGTGCTGTCGTGACACAGAGTTTAGTTTTGTTATGATAAGTAATTAGCAATAATTTTTTCAATATTTTTTTTAAAAAATCGAGTCATTGATAACGATTGAAAAAAGGAAACTGATTTAGTGTCCAGATGGAAAGACTTTCTCTTATATGTGTTCAGATGAACCTTATAATTTATTTTATCTCACACACGCACAAAACCTATTCATAGAAAAAAATATACTATAGTGTTCCTAAAATATTTGCATATCTTACAAATTGTCAAGAGGGAACATTTTCGAAAGAAGTTATGTAGCAAAATTTCTATCATCTTGAAAGCACGTATTCGAGAAATCAAGAATATTGAATTTTCTGGATTTTGTGATTTTTCAAATAAGACATATTATTGTTTGGTTTTATGTTTTGTCAATTTCATTCATTGGATGAAAATGACATTTGCTACTAGCAAAAGATGAATTTAATTTTTTTTCTGTAAATTTAGAATTACATACCTTAAACAGTAACTTTCCTGCTCTAAACTTTTGTTTAATAGCGTCAAATCTTGAAGTATTCCCTAAATCAACTTATTAGCACATAATATTAAAATATAAAAATTTCAACAGATGTAGTTTTCTGTGAGGATTTATATATTATATTTTCTTTAATAATGTTTTTCAAAAGTGTCACCTTTTTATGAAAGTAAAGAATTGAAGACAAAATTTGACTTCGTTCTATTAAAATACCCGGATTAATTGAAGATTCCTTTTCTTAAGGTTTGTTCTCGTTTATTGCTCTTTGGATTTGGGTTATCAATTAATATTTTATTGTTCGAGACACATCTTTAATTTTAAACAGATTTTTTAAGTAATAAATAAGTATTTTGTGAATATATTTCGCGTATTACATATAATCATTTCAGACTTTTCAATGTTTTAAAATTCACTCTGAAAACTACAAAACAAACCCACTCATGGTGTGATGATAATAAGAAAGACTGAGTATTTGCTATCATATATATATATATATATATATATATATATATATATATATATATATATATATATATATATATATATATATATATATATATATATATATATATATATATATATATATATATATATATATATATATATATATATATATATATATATATATATATATAACTGAAGTCCCCTTGCTTTGAGAATTGCATACACCAGATATTGCGTTTGGTATGAATGCTTGGTTACACTAAAAATATTCTAGAAGATTCGGCAGCCATTTTGAGAACTCTTCTTCAGATTCTGAAGTTAAGAAAATGACTTTTTTAAAGATAATAATTACATAATACTTTATACAACTATGATTAAAATATCTTCATTTAAATTTAGGTCGATCATACATTTCTTTAGCTGAAATTACAGAATTTACAACTGTTTAAGGAGGGTTTAATATCAGAAATAGACACTCTCAGTTCTTTCTCTATATTTAGCTGAGATCTATATTTTGTCTTCAAAAAAGGGACCGCAGAAAATCCAGTTTCACAAAATAAGATGGTGAAAATGGTAGTAGAATGCGAAATGCCTTTGTTTTTAGTGCAGAAAACTCATCATCCACTCCATCCCAAAATTCAAAGAGTGATTTATTACTCAATTGTCTTTTGGTATCACCGCTTGCCGTGAAGTCTATGAAGGTTTCTTCCTCTTCAATTGAGAGTCCTTCTGGAGTATTTTGAAATGGATCCCTCACCCACTTGTAACTTGGTATCAGTTTGACGTCAGCAAGAAAGTACTTTTTAAAATTCTTTGCTAAAGGATTTTTAATGGTTACAAAAACAACTTTTACATGTTGTTCTTCAGCCTTGTAAGTTTTAATACAATCATTCAAATTTGCAGACATTGTTAAGTTTTCTTGCTTTAAATTTATGCTCCACAATTTCAATTTCCTACAAAAAGCATTGACTTTATCACTCGTATCCAATATATGTGTATTTGCTCCTTGCAGTTGAAGATTCAAGTTGTTTAATTTCTCGAATATGTTGACCACACACTCACACATGTACTCAATTTCATCACAAATAAACTATCGTGAAAATTATCAGCTTCCGGTCTGTTTTCCTCTTCTAGGAAAAGGGCGATTTCTTCTCTTAATCCATAAACACGTTGCAAAAATTTCCCTCATGATAACCATCTTGCCTCGCAATGAAATAGTAACGCTGAACGTACTGCACCCATATCTTTACAAAGTGCGGAAAAGATTCTTGATTTCAGGGGTCTCATTTTTATATAATTTACTACGGTTACAACCGTAGTTAACGCAATATTCAAATCAGGGCTCATTTCTTTTTAAGCCAAAACTTCTCTGTGGATCATGCAATGTGTCCAGACGTACTGTGGTGATTTTTGTCTCACAAGTGCTTGAATACTTTGGTATCTTCCGGACATAGAACGAGCACCATCAGTGCATATTCCAACGCAATTTTTCCATTCTATGTTTCCTCGTTCATAAAATCATTTAAGATAGCATATAATGCGAGTGTTGTTGCTTTGAGTTCTATTGGTTTGCAGAAAATTCTTCTACTACTGAGAAATCATCACAAAATCTAACATAGGCAATGAAATGAGCATCTTTATTACTATCTGTTGCCTCATCAAGTTGTATTGAAAACAATTTCTCACGCTACTTACACAAAAGCTGACACTCTACATCTTCAGCTATATCAGCAATTCGAAGGGCAACAGTATCATTTGAAATAGGTATACACTGCAATTGTTTTGCAAAATTATCTCCAAACACAATTTCTATTATCTCAATTGCGGCTGGCAATATAAGCTCTTCATTAATGGTGTGAGGCTTTTTACATCTGGCTATTTTATATGAAACTTTGTAAGAGGCAATTAAAGCTTTTTCATTCACAGACAAAGTTTTTTAAACAATGATTTTTGCTTTTCTTAAATTTTAATTTTAATTCAAAGAATTCTCTTAGTTTGTTTACGTACTCATTATGAAGCGTTTCCAAATGTCGCTTGAGTTTATTAGGTTTCATGCTGTCTGCCGCCAAACTTTTTGAGCAAATGATACACAGGGGCCTTTCTTCTTCATTTACTTCAGTACTAGTGAACCCAAAATTTAAGTATTCTTGTAAATATTTTCATGATTTTATTTTCGGAACCATGCTCATCTGTGTACTTTTTGATGCTTGTCTATCGTCTAATGCTCGCTTGCACCCGCTTAAAAATTTCTCCATGATTCTGCATAAGTCTGCTGCCGTGATTATTTAATATGGTGAATTGCAATTACACGAAAATATATATAACATACACATTCAGAATAGATTCAATAGCGAAAGAAGGATCGACTCGAATGAGATCGTCTGGAATTGAAATTGGCGTCATAGAACTTTCTCCTTCTCCCTGTTAGAAAACATTTGTTCACATCTGAGCACGCTCCTAACTTAACTTTTAAGCTAACCAAACAAATTTCAGAAGAATCGAAACTTCTCGCGAAACCGTGAGAATGCTCGTCATGTCGAGACGCAAGAGCAATAAAAAGGCATAGGATTCTTGTTTTTTCAATGCTGAGGATCAGTGTTGCAAAATATCAATATATTTCCGTATTCTTGGTAATTTGTAAAATTTAAAATTAAGGTTGTAGTGTACGTTTAGTTCCAAAATACTCAAAATACATTATCATTGTATACATTTTATTGTATACGGTAGGAAGGGGCGCTATGGAAATTATGATTGAAAATTTGGCCGTGAATACTAAAAGGTTGAGAAACACTGCCTTATAGAGGTATTGAAAAAACTCAGAATGGTGTGATGGTATCAAATAAACGGTAGAAATTTCGACAGTTGCAAATAACGTTTTGGAACAAGTTCTTCAAAATCAGTTTCATTGCTATTAGACATAGTTGCTTGAATGAGATTTTTAAACAGAGTATCATAAAGTTTCTTATTTCTTAACTTTCTTTCAATGTCTTTAATCTCTTCAAATAAGAAATAGGATTGCAAATTTCCAAATAATAAACTACTAGAAAAAAATCGAAAAATGAATCAAGAGATAATTTGGCAATTTAAGCTGGCTATTGATTGTTAAAACTTCTCTATTTCGCATCCATTGTAAATATAATGAAAACTAAAGGAATTTTATAACACAATGCCTAAAATATATTTTTAAATTATTTGTATTTTTAGTATCTATTGTATGAATATTATCCTTCAGTCCCGACATTTTATAACATCTCGCACTTTCTGTTACTTGGTAATTTTTAGACATCTCTTCTAATTTTCTTCAAGTGAAAAAAACATAAAGTGCTTCTTCATTGAGTTGTTAAAGACGGAAATCCACTATTGTTTCTTTCTACTTCGCTGGCCACCCAAATTACAACACCAAGAAAGATAAGAGACATCACAAGAAAATTTATTTTGCAGATAACATGTTAACCAAGTATCAAATGATTAAATTTATAGACTTTTGTCAAATGTGGCTCCTGTTAAAGTAGCTGACATTGTTGGAGGTCACCACTGCCACACACCTCAGCATTGATGGGCTGGGACTTTGGGAGGGAAAAGGACTTTGAATGTGTTCTTAGGATACAGCAGACCAAGCAGTTCCAACACATTGTTGAAGTTGTTCTGTTATGGATGCTGAAGATGTAATCTTGGTCTATCGTTGAACAACCATGGACCACATATTTTCTGTCGGTGAAAGATCCGGAGAGCAAGCCGGCCAGAGAAGCAATTCTGTCAGACAATTGATGAAGAATCATTGGAGAATGCGTGCCACGTGTGGTCGCGCATTATTCTGTTGAAATATGGCCAGCTCTAGTTTTGATTTGAGTCACACCTGTTATGTGATCATTGAATGTCAACCATGGCTGAAAATTGCAGATGGTCAACCTAAATAAGCAACCTGAAAAGTATTGCAATGTTTATAATCTAGGAATGACCTAAACATTTCAGTGACTTAACCTAATTTAATCTAGCAAGTAAGGATGTAAAAGTGTGCCGTGTGACAGTGTGAAGCATGTATACCGCGTGGCCCAGCTTTTATAGGTTATAGCTTCGAGCAGAAAACGCGTCTATAGCTTTTGGCTAAAAATTGCGAATTGGAAAAATTAATATTTTTCGCTTATTTAGTTGCGTTTAAAATATGGCATAAAATGAGACTAAAAGTATAGATTAATTAAAATTAAATAGAATGAGATAGTACATGTTTGAAAACTCCCAGTCAATTATGATCGTATTTCATATATTAATCGAAATATTTGTCAGTTACGGATTCATTCAATATTAAAGTCAGATTTTCCTCCATCCTCATTGTAATATATTTTTAATGAGTGGCGTATTGGGAAAAGCATAAACAATTACGTTTCAATGGATAAAAACAGTTTTATAGATCGAAAGCAAATTGTAAATGCTATTTAAAAAAATTAATAAGAATGTTTCAGGAAAAGAAATTCGATGGTTTAAATATTTTTCTTTCCCCTCAGTGTGGTTATACAGAGATAATAATTTTTAAAAGAGAAAAACCATATTTTCTTTTTTTTGAATCAAAGTAAGTTCTAGAATGGAATATCACATCTCTTAAAATAATTTCTTTGCTTCATGAATAACTATACATCGAGTCAAAAGCAGCGCTATATGTGTTTTGAATTAAATATAAGCACTATCATCAAAATTTCGAAATTAAACACATTATTATAAATTAAACACCTTATTACACCTTATTATAAATTATATCAACAGATTCATGGGGAGGGATCGGTTTATACAGCTTCTGTTGATCCAAGGATCTGAGCCCCTTGAAGGTAGAAGACTGTCTCAGATCGGGTTGGTGTTCCTTTTAGTCAGACACCTACCTTCGGCTTGTCCGGCTTGGGAGACCCTACCAGTAGCAAGCTACCATCGTCATAGCCCTCTGGGTCATTGGTACACGCAACCTTCACCACTCCGACAAGGCAGGAACACCATCGGAGCATCAAATAGAAGAATTTGGCTGGAGCCCTCCACTCACGATTGGTATAGGGCTATTAAGCCGCGACAGTCGCTGGTTCTTCCATGTGGCAGAAAAATCAATACCTGCCTTACCAGTGAGCATTTAAAATGTCTTACGTTTAATCAAGGTATAAAATCCTACCCTCTTTGCCCAAAATACAGTCAACATCGGGCTTTAGCTGATGATATTTTTAGCTGCTTGGGACTTCTCTGGGAGGAAATTTTCACCTCTTCTCTCCTCGTCTCCGACTTACTACTCGTCAATGGATTTGAGGATATGATCTGACTATGTCAGATCTTTGGAGATAAAAATCAACCAAACATAGAGTTCATGGTGCCAACCAACCGTAGAGTATATTCCACTATTAAATTTCTGGTTGATAACAACTGTAAATAAGCAAAACATAAATACTTTTCTTTGAAAATAAAGTAAAATAACGCAGGAAGTATATGAAAATAAATGATAAATTTATTCAAATATCGATGCCAAATCTGATGAGAATAAGCAAAATTAAAATAAGTGGGTTGAGTCAACACCCCCTAGAATACAAAGCCTGAGCCCTTGCGCTCAGCAAGAGTTATGAGTCATCAAAAGAAGACCTGTTGAAATCTCCACTGTCGCTGTTACATCGACCAAAGTTAAACAAAATGTGCACGTGTAAAACCATCAAATATCTAGTTTTTTTTTTTTAATTTAAGTAAAATATTACATTGAATTTAAACAACCAAAAGTTTTCTTTTCTTTTTTTTGCTATATCATTTTTATTTTTACAATAATTTTTAAGAACTACACAACTGGCCATTAAAGTTGCTACACCAAGAAGGAATGCAAATAACAAAACGATATTTATTGGACACATACATTATAGTGGAAAGAACAAGTGATTAGATTTACAGGAAATTAAGATGTATAGATCTTGAGATATCAGTACCCAGACCAGCCACATCTGGCTGCAATAACAGCATTTATCCGCCTAGGCATGAAGTCAAGCAGAGATTGTATGGCATGTACGGGGATCTCAGTCCATGCAGCTTCAACACTATGCCACAGTTCATCGACAGTAGTGGATGGTGAGTGATGGCGTGCCAATCGCTCGGCAACCATTGACCACACGTTCTCATTTGGCGACAGATCAGGAGAATATGCTGGCCAGGGTAACTGTCGAACCTGTTCTGTATCAAGGAAGTTCAGAACAGTACGGGCAACATGCGGTCGCGCATTATCCTGTTGAAACACAGCATTAGGGTGGCCTCGAAGATAGGGCAGAGCCACGGGCCTTAACTCATCGGAAATGTAACGGTTGCTGTTCAAAGTGCCGGTAATGCGAACAGGAGGTGATCGAAACGTGTATCCAATGGCACCCCATACCATCCCTCAAGCAGATGGGCCAGTATGGTGATGTCCAATGCAAGCTGGCAATGCGCGTTCTCCACGATGCCTCCAAACACGGATGCGGCCATCATGGTCCTGTATACAGAACCGAGATTCATCTGTAAGGATGACGTGATGCCATTCCCGCGTCCAGGTATGTCGCTGATCACACCATTAAGACGCTCCTGTCTGTGACGCAGCGTCAATGGTAGCCGAAGCCATGGTCGCCGTGTAGACAATCCATGCTGCTGCAAACGTCGTCGAACTGTTCGAGCAGAAACTTGTTGCCTTGCAAATGACTCCATTTCTCGACTCAGGGTTCGTGACGTGGCTGTACGATCCCTTGTGACCATGCGGATAAGATGTCTGTCTTCTCTGCTGTTAATGATGGGGGTCGCTGCATGACGTTCCGTATGATTGTCCTGAACCCATCGATTCCATATTCTGCTAACAGTCATGGGGTCTCGACCGACGCGAGCAGCAATATTGAGTACGATAAACCGCAATCCCGGTATGCTATAATCCTTCCTCGATCAAAGTCAGACACGTGCTGATAGGCATTTCTTCTTCTTACACAAGGCATTACAACAACTTTCTTTGCCGAAAACAACGTTGAAACGGAAATTGAGTATAAGAAAGCTGCTGTCAAATCTCTGGTTTTAAACACATTGTAGATGTCGCTACTGTCGCCTGCTTTGTATAATTGCTCTGAAAATTTAATCGTTTGCATATCACAGCAAGTTCTACCTGTCATGCAAAATTCACGTGTGTGGTGCTCCGCTTTCCTGGTGTAGCAATTTTAATGGCCAGTAGTGTATGTTAGAAGTCACCCAAATTGTTCGTCTTACTATATCTTCAGATGTATGGCCGGAGTAACAACTATCTACATCATTGTAAATTTCAGAGTTATTCATCAAAGACATAATTTATTGACTCATAAATTTTCTTTGGTTAGACTCCTTAAGAAATTTACCTTCCTAATCAGGTAACAGTAATTTTTGGGCTATTATGAAAGAAAAACTTACAACTCTAAAGACATCTGAATTAGGAAAGTGTTAGAGTTCTCTGTTTAAATCTGAAGTTAGTTTGTAAATATCTTCGACAGCTTATTCTTTGTCTGCAATTAACTGTTCCCTGCATGGGGCAGAAATTTTTTTCCAGTGTTTTTATCATACTCATAAGTCTTTCTTTCAATTTCATCCACCGTAAAGTGCAATTCGCAAATCTGAAACAAAATTTGATAACTTGATTTAATAATTGTTTCTATTTTGTATTTTTTCAATTTAATCTTATCAATAATAAATATATCTAAATTTTATTTCAAGTAAATATTAATTTCTTATATATATTTATATATATTTATACATATATATATAATCTCATTATTTCTATACCACAATTTTTCTAGAGCTGGTTAATAAAAGAATTGTGCACAAGAAGTAAATTAAATAACTAATTTTAAATTAAACTTTAGATAATTTGTAATGCAAATAAAATACTTTAAAATGATTTCATTTCCAAACAATGCTAAATAATTATTTTATTTTTCTCTTTATTTAAAATTAAGATGTTAAAGATTAAAACCTATATACATATATAAACAGAAAGAAATGTATTTATTTAAATTTATTTATCACTATATATATATCTTTATATTTTTATTTTCTGGAAAAATCAAAATGGTATAAAGATTTATAAATTGAAAAATTTTAATTCATCACATAAACTAATTAATATTTAATTTATATCTTTGTAAATTCTTTTATTATATAATTGAAGAATACTTCTGTTTATAGACTAAATAGAATTGTTAGCATTTCAAATCTACAAATTGAAATATTTAATTGTGTTGGCTTCTCTTATTTTAATGTGCTTATTTCTATATGGATGAGTCGTTTCATTATAAAATAATATATTATATATATATATATATATATATATATATATATATATATATATATATATATATATAGCTTTATTTATTACAGAACTTGCTTATTTACGTTACTCAGTTACTAGTTACTACATTCCATGAATTTTACTTAGCTATCAAAACAATTAACATAAGAACTGCTGATGTTGCCACTTAGGCGTATGAAACTTTGCGCTCACAATTGTACCATAGGAGAGAACGAATATAGTAAATATACAAGTAATATACAATATAGTAAATATATTATTTCTTATGCTAAAAATATTTCCACCTAACAAATCTAACATTAAGAAATTGTTAAGTTTTTAATTGGGGAACCAGCGCAGAGATATAAATAAAATTAAAAAATGCAATTTCATCATTAGATTTTTCATTAAAAATATGTGCTTTGGTAATAATAGTTGTTTTCAAAATAATTTGATATTAATGTGTATTAATATTCACATATATTTATACATTTGACGAATATACCATGTTATTATACATTTATGTATTATTAAATTACATTTTTTACATTTCCAGTCACACGTTTATACAAACGTTTTTTTTTTCCTTTAGAAAATTATTTGATAAAAATCAATGTTATACCGCTATCTTCTAAATTTTAAAACATTCGTGAAACATTTAAATTTAACATTCAATTATTTCTAATATAATACGAATAAATTCATGCATACTAAATAAAAATTTTAAATATATGTATGAAACTTACCCTTGATGATTTCGTTGTTTGAAAATCCTTTCTTGGAATAGATAGAATCCATTTCTTTAAAAGTTCTTAATCCATTGGAAACTTGAAAACACTAACACACTAGTATTACTACTGTCGTAATTTCCTTTACAATAAGGAACGCAGCACCTAGATGGCATGATTCAGCAGTTTTTGGGAAAATGCACTATCCAGGAAAAATAATCAGGAGAAATCAATTTAAAAGTAAGCTAATAAAGAAAATATTTAAAAATCATTAAAACGCCACCACGTTGTTCACATGTTTCACGTCGAAAACGCAAAAATTCACTCATTCCAGTCGAGTGAAACAGGTCTTCCCCTCGTGACATCATAGCCACTTCCCGTTCGAGTGCTCAGGCCTTGTATTCTAAGAGATGTAGGTTGAGTTGGGTTGTGGCCGACAGTTTTGGAGCTAAAGTTGCTTATAGCTCACATTTAGAAGAGAAGACACACAAATAGTTGATTGATTAGTATCATACTGTTGGATTGATATTTACTGTTGATTGTTCATGACTGTATATGAGACAAAGTCACTGGATCTAGATTAGTACTCAGCTGACAGATAAAAATAAGTGAAATGTCGAACCAAACTTGTATGAAGTGTGAGTTTCTTAAATTAATTTTTTTAAGAAATAATTTTGAATATGTAAATGAATAAAAGTTATAACAATTACTAAAAAAGTTTAGTTTGAATTTTACCTTTAATATAAAATAACTATGTTTAAATTTTTTAAAAAATCATTTGTTTACAAAATATTTAGTCGTAGACATGGTAAAAGCAATTATTTAATAACTAGTTATCAAAGTTACGTTCTAAGGAAATAAGATGTTCTAAAAAGCGTTATCAAGTAATGGCTTTTTCATGGAGGAAGGAATATAAGAGGAGCCGCCCTATTGGTCAGCGCTTGACGCATGTGTCATATCCCCTCTGTCTTCCAAAACATTACACTAAAACCTGTTGTTTACTATAAAGCTTCTTGTTGAATTTGTTGTTATTCGGAATTTTCTAATTTTAAATAATAATGGCTGCTTGCTGTGCTTATGGATGTACAAGTCGACCTTCAAAAAAATTCCTGGAGTAACTTTTCATAGGTAATTTCATTAATCTTTAAAACTTTTTGCTCACTAAAGTTAATGTTTCTAATCCTGTTGCATGTGCATCATATTGTTCAATTTTATATGCCAAAAGCAAGCGTGAAAAAATTAAAAACTGATTTTTTAAAAGTTTTTAAAATTTTTTTCTATATATAGGTTGTTTATTAATTTAAATGGAATTTTTTTAAAAAAAAAAAAAAAAAAAAAAACCTTAATGACAACTTACATATTTAATTCTACAGGTTTCTTCACTTTATGTGTAATATTAAACATTACCATGTTCTTAACTTTACAAATGCTTTCATGTGTGTGCATACTTAAAAAAAATAGGCAAATTTAAATATTAAACTAATGTTTTAAAATTATATTTTAATTAAAATTAAAATTTTATATTGCATTATATTAAAAACTTATCTCTCTGTCAAAAAGTTAATTTGAAGGAGATTAATTTTATAAGTTTAGGAATACATTTAATTGTTTTGCTAGTGAATAAATTCCAATTTTTTTAAACTAAAGTACTTAGTTTTTAACATTACATTAATATACTTTTTGAGAAGATATATTAATCTTGTATAAATCTTATTTAATATAATAAATCAAGATTTATTGAAAATCAATTTTAGATTAAAATATTTAGATTCTAGGGTTTTTACAGTTGACTTTAATTTTTTTTATACTTATTTAACGAAATTTATTTACAAATAATTGATAAAAACTTTTTGTTTTAATATTGGACTCAAAATACATCAAAATAAAAATACTTTTACTATATAGATATAAATAAATTTATATACAGAAGTATAATTCTTTCTTATAAAAAGAAAAATTATTACCAAGTAGCAGAATATTGCATGCATAGATAAAATCACAGGAAATAACATGGGTAGGAAACTTTGCCACTGAGTAAGAACAAAGAAAAGAAAAATTGACATTTTTTCCCATGATTATAAATATTATATGATATTTAATTTACTTCATAATTTTTCAAGTGTATCTCAGTCAATAAGGTGAGTAACACGCCTAAAATTTCTTTATTGAAATACATAATATTAATAAGCAGAAAAAATACAAAATAAGCATTTAACTATCAATAAAAATAACTTTTTTACAAATAGTAAGTAATTTAGATCAGTTTTATTTCGATGTGTGTAATTTAAACGAAAATAATGCTTGCTTTTACAGTGCCCTCAATAAGAAAGTACCGTTTCTCTTGAAAGTCAAGGTGGGCGTGGTATCGTCTCCTAGCTACTTCACCGGCGCTCACGCTATTTCGCGGTTTGAACGGCTCCTCTTATATTCCTTCCTCCATGGGCTTTTTAGAAAGTTATTCCAAGAAATCCGTTCACTTTGGCTTTCTTGGAAATTCTATGGAGCGAAAGGAAGCTTTCGTGGGGTGACAAAACTGGTTTTTTGAGGAGATAAGGTGTAGGGTAAGGATGTGCCAAACAGTTATTTTTCAGTAACCTGTTACTGCTATTATAATTTGAGCTGATAGCAGTTACTAATAATTGTTATGAAATAATATAATGAATGAAATAATGAATGAAAATTGGCGATTTTTTTGTTAGGTTTAAAATTAGCAGAAAAATATTCATTTTTAAGTAAAAACACCTCAATATCGCCAATAACGAACTGTTATTGGCAATATTGAGATGTTATTCGTGATACACTGAACTGTTATTGGCGATATTGAAGTGTATTAAAAAATATTTTATGAGCCAACTTAAAGGATTGCTCGTTGGAAAATATTTGCGGAACACTTTAATATCGCCAATAACGAACAGTTATTGGTGATATTGAGGTGTTATTGGTTATATATTGAACTGTTATTGGCGATATTGAAGTGTATGGATGGAGTTTTCAATGTAAACAGAAACTAACCTCAGTTAACCGGAAGCCATCTGAAATACTTCCGGTTTTCTCTCTTCCCATTGAAAATCAATGTAATCACAAAAATTTTTATTTAAATATTTTTAAGTATTTATTTCTGTTTTTGAAAATTTTTTTATTTCATCCATTAAAATCATAATTTTTAATAAGAGTGCAATCACAGTGGTGATCCCGTAAATTTTTAAAACATTTTTTAATTTTTACTTAAATAATCCTGATGGATTACCATATTTTGCGGCGAATCACTATTATTGGCGATATTTGGATCAATATTTGATGAATGATATATTGTAACCCACATTCAAACTCTTGTTATTATTTATCTCAATTGTTAATCATTTTCTTCTTTAACTAATTTTTAATTTTATGCATTTATTCCAAAATTTCAGAAAATTTATTTTGCGCGCGATTGAACTATAAATCATTTCTAATATTAAGCAAGGTATTATTAATGCTTTCATTTATAGTATTTTAAATTTTATTGAAATTTTCTTGACCATGCTAGAATATATGAATTGATATCAATAATGAGTTAATTGATCAAAATTGTTATGATGTGTTGATTTACTTGTTAATAAATATTTTAAACAAATCTTGGTTTTTATTGCAATTAAAATTTAAGTTTTATTTTTAAGAGTTGATTTAATGTATATCTAATTAAATTCAGGATTGTAAATCGGGTTCCATTGGAAATTTGAACATTTTCACTTGCGGAAAGAAATTTGTTCCAGCTCGCATATTGCGACCAAATGCTTTGCAACAAATACTACCTTTATTTGCTTTCTGCATTTCAAAACATTTTACCGGATAATTACTTTTAAATGTATATTTCTCAAAAGCAATGGAAACTACAGAAAACAAGCACAATGGTATAAGACAATAATGGAATAGTAAGCAGGAACTTTCGTGCCGGAAGTTTTCTAGATCACCACGGTAGTAGCGCTCTCTTTTCTACGCTTTATAGAAACTTCCACCCTTTAAATAATATTTTAGGAGTATTGTTCATTGGAAGATATTTGATTTTAAACTGAGAGATACATTATTATTTAACCGTTCGAATTTCTTGTTGTGCTTTTCTATGAAAATTGTAGAAATATTATTCTGTAGAATAGCATTTCTTACAAATATTGCTATATCATGTTTTAGCCATGATATTCTAAGCATTTTCCCGAAAATTTACATCAGAAAGTATTTTTAACTATTTTAAGGATTTTTCTTCCCAAATGAAAATCAATCACGCTTTTCTTGTAAACTCGTTTAGTTTAAAGTTTCCTTTTCCTTGTGGAAATATTTTGTTTTTATGAATGAACGACTTTAGAATTTTAATATTATAAATTCAATCAAAAAATACATAAAATAATTAAAAAAAATAAAATTAAATAATTTTTATAGATAATAGACTCTTTAATAGAAGGCCTTTCTTCGTCCCAGCTGTTGTTAAAATTGAAATGATTAAAGGTGTGTATGAGTGTGATAAAAACATATATTTATACTTCAAAAAATTATCTTTTATTTACTTATATGTTTACAACTACATCTTCAATAAAAACTGCATTTGTAAGGAAACATTTAGTTTTATTGCTTCTATCTTTATAAATCTATAATTAATTTCAATACAGTTAAAATTCAAGTAACAAATGAGTTTTTTAACATAATTTTTAAAGTGTCTTTTAAGAAAAATGTTCCTCATAGAATTTTATGACTAAGAAAAATATGCGGTATTAAATAGACATATTAATTTAAGATTTACAATATATATTTTGATAAGATAAATATTTTAATAAATAATATATAATTTTGTGTAACGCTAATTATTGTCCTCTTATTAAAATTACTTTAAAAAGTTTTAAATATATGCTTTTAGAAATTTGCCCCTCTATTTCCGTTTGAAATTTCAAATTATTTCCTCTTTACGGTTTTCTTTTAGTTGTAAGAATTTTTACAAAGTACTGTAGTAGTTTTCCGTTTTTTCTATTTATTTTAAAGAAATCTAAATCTGTTTTTACACAAGTGCAATTATTTCATCAATCCCCAAAATTTTTCTACTCCTAACTAATGAAATATTCATTTCACAGTATTTTAAAATTTATTTATTTTAAATAATTATTGTGTGTATTTCACAGATTTTAGCTTTTATTTTAATATATTTTGTGAGTGCTTGTTTACATTTTCTTTTAAGCACTTGAAATCAATTTGTAATAAGAAGTGCCCCCAGACAATAATATAGCCAAAGTGAAGAATCTCAAATTGAGAAGTGAAACATGATATTTTCTCCTGTAATTTTATTTTCAGTATAGTGAAAATGGTATTAAGTATCATTTATATATATATATATATATATATATATATATATATATATATATATATATATATATATATATATATATATATATATATATATATATATATATATATATATATATATATATATATATATATATATATATATATATATATATATATATATATATATATATATATATATATATATATATATATATATATATATATATATATATATGTGTGTGTGTGTATATCCCATAACAGCCCATTCCAAACACATCGAAATGTTATACTGTAATATTTTGCTACCATTTAAGAGGTCGTTATTAAAAAAATAAATTGTTGTCAAGTAACACTTCTTTAGGTATTGCTTTTATTGAATATGTTATTGATATTTATTTATATGCATATTTAATTATTACGATTTAAGAAAAGGGAATGCATCAAAAGTAAATTAAATATTAAACGAATGAAATTTTATTATTAATGAATTTCCTTATCTTTATATTGTAAGAAAACTTAATAATTAATAAATTTTTATTACTTATTGAAATTAAATCAAGAATTTATTTTTACCTTGTACTCATTTTTTTATAATTTATGCTTATGAAGATGTTAACTACATGTAGTTAACATCTTCATAAGCATAAATTATAAAAAAGTTTCCATATACATTTTAGCATATACATTTCAGAGTTTCTAGTCCTAATAGCTGCAGCTATTAGGACTAGAAACTCTGAAATATTTATGTTAATTGTATTTTGGGAAATTGTTTATGCTCTTTTCCTTTAAATAATAATATATTATGAATTTAAAAAGCATTTTTTTATTTACACTGGTTTCCTCTTGTTTAAATTGACAGATAATTTTATAAATGAAATAATATGTGTTTAACTTTAATTTAAAAATGTCCTAAAGCAATATAAACTCAAAATGATAAAACAGTCAAGAATACTTTAAAAATTTCGGTACTTTTCCGTTTCGCCGGCGCAAATCTCTCCAAGCGAAAATGAAGTCGCCAATTGGCGACAACACACAGTATACACATAAAAAATTTTAAATAATGTTTTACATAAAAATTTTTAAATTTATGTATTTAATTGTTGTTTTCATGTTTACGCTATGCGTGGAATGATGGGTGCCAGAGCCTCAATTTAATTGCTTATTATATTAGATTACAATTGATCGGGTGATGCACATTTCAAAATCTTATTTTTTTTTCAAAATTTTTTTATGTGAATTTGTTACGATTATTATTTTTTAAGATATACTTTTAAAATCCGATTTTTTCTAGAGAGATTTTATAAAGTTTTTAAATTTGTATATATAGCAACATTACATAAAATTATGAAATGGAAAAAAGAGTCGAAATAAAGTCGTTGACAGTAAAAGGCTGTCACATGTTTTGGAAACGTAGCAGTAAAAGGTTACCAGCGGAGATATTCCCTCTATCGCCGGTTATATCATTTTTGGCGACTTTATCGCTTGCGCCGGAGAAACGGAAAAGTACCAAAATTTCTTATGTTAGCACAAATTTTATTTAGTAAATTTTCCAAATTACTTTTAATATTGAATATGTAAAACAACTCAGCTTTGCTTATCTTTCCATTTTTTATACCATCATGATAAAATTTGTAAATACTTTAGTACGACAACTAATTATTAAATTAATTGTAATAAATTTATGTACTCGAACATTTACAAAATACATACACAAAAGCTCAACTTGGTTTAGTCGGAAAGACTGTAGGATTTGGAAGTAGAAGGCTCTGAGTTCGAAGTCTGCTATAGTTGAAAAACTGGAAATGTATGTTTCTCTTCAATCACAGCATGCATATTCATATTTGTCAGTATGGATGATTTAATGTTTGCAGGGTCTCCTTCTATTTGACATGTTAATATTCTCCACTATTCATGAAAATCCCATCCTTAATACCATATTTGGTGTATGATCAAGTAATTTAGAATAGTGTTTAATTGTTAAATTACCCGCTATATAGCCTCAAATTTAAATACATGAATTTTAATTTCATGAACATTCGTTACTGTTCATGAAATTAAAAGTCGTTAATATGTTAAAAGTACAGATAAACAGATTAATGCTGATTGGATGATTGTATAACATGCGAATCTAATTTAATAAGAAAGTCACAACCTGCAATGTATACGGATATATTTTCTTTTATTTAATAAAAATTGGCAATATATAATAATTTTTATGTACCATAATCTATAAAATTTTTGTGCAAGTTTTATAAATAAAATTAAAGCTTCAGAATAAAATCTCATTTAGTGCAGTCTTGAAAAAATTATTGTATTATTGATATCTACATTAGACGAATTTTTATGATGTTTAAGATTTAATTAAGTAATGAAAAAAAAAATGAAATAAATATAGTTAAGAGTAAAACAAAATTTAGGAAAATCTATAAGCCCATTAATATTTATGATATTTCGTTCGAAGAAGGAAAACCACTTTTATATGCCTATAAATATGACGGCAATATTGAAATTGTAATTTGTAAATAAAAAATATGGAATTTGTAGATTCATTTTTGAGTAAAACTATTTTGCTTATATTTTTTTTAATATTTATTTATATCTTTGCATGTAGATCCTTATATGAAAATATTCTAAACGTCTTAACAGAAATAAATTTAAAATTTTCTTATGATTTTTTTCTTTATTCGAAATAAAATATTTTAAAATATATATTGTATCTAATCTTTTCTTTACCACTCTCTATTAATGATTACTTTTACTTGGAACAAATCAATTTTTTTGGAAATTATGCCATTTTCCATTGTATGATTGTTAAAAATTTTGATTGATTTAAAAATATTTGTAGTAAGTGATATATTATTTTATTTAATTAATCCACAAGAAAATTTACAAGAAAAAAAAATGATGACTGCCATGATTATAACAATAATGTATGCCCTTTATTTGTATATAAAATGTAAAAAATCTATATATATAATACATAACTTCACATATAAATTTGATTTTTTGTCAGTTTGAAATGTAAATTACATTTTACTTACTGTAAAACAAAATGAGTGATTTTGTTTTACAATTTTCGTGGAAATAGCATATTGAATCAAAAATAAAACAAAATATTCAATGAAATATTTTAAATATTTTGATATTTTTTTGTATCTTAAAATATTTATTAAATATAAACATTAGGAATTTTTTTTAAATAATAAATTCATTTAGTTAGGATTTCTTTGACAACGATTATTATATTTGATAACGGTTTTTAAATAACAGTTCCATTAAATATTGATCACCTCTACTCGTAACCGCGCGGGTTTTAAAACTTAGAAGAACATTGTTTTAAAACATGGCTTCCCGTTTTGTTCAAGAAAGTAATGTGGGCTGTCATAGTATATCTCCATTCTTAAATCCAATTCAAGTCGTTTTAAATGGTAATAGAGTTCTCAGTAGAAATGTCATAGAAACAAGTTGGACTCCTCCAAGTTTAGCTGCTTCTCCATCTGTTTTCAATCAGTTTCAGCCGACTGTATATACTCCCTTTCCTAATCCACGTGATTCTAACAACCTCACGCATGAACATGTATGAAACAATTTGGCAAAATTTTCACCAACCTTCACGTTTGAGAGGGTTTTGCTCATGTACCAAATTTGTAAACTTTGCTATTATTTTAAAATCTAACTGAATAACTAAAATTTTTTGCTTACAGTCGTGGATGACAGACAGCATTAGAAATGCTCTTCAGGAGAGGAATAAATTGTTTCTTCATGCAAAAGAAACAAATGACCCTGCTGTATGGAAACAGTACAATATCTTAAAAGAAAAAATCAATCAAGATATAAGCCAAGTAAAATCTAAGCCCAGTTATAATGCTCAGAAATTTGGATCCAATAATGTAAGTTTATGTTTATGTACCTTGTTTGATTTATATCGATAAAATTTAATAATATTATAAATAAGACTTTAATTCTGTTTGTTTAATAAATTTTTGTCTGGAATTGAATTGAGAATTATTAAGAGAAATGTGGAATGAAATTTAAATCAGTAATGTAAAATACAAAATTGCTTATTATAATTAAATTTTTTAATTTATTCAATCCTAATAGTTACACTCAAATATATTTAATCAAGAAAATATCCATGTAGTATACAAATTTAATATTTTAAACCATGATGATAAGACATTTTGAAATTTTACAGTGGATTTTATAATTAAAATTGAAATCAACACATGTCACTTTTCTCACTACTTCTAATATTGTAACTTTCCATTTTTATATTTCATCAATTTACTATATTTAAGATCATGTTAATAATTTTGTCCACTTATGTATTTTAATAAATCTTAAAATTTCAAGTGATAAAACAAATTTAAAATAATTACTTTATTTCAAATCATTAAAGACAGTGAAATCAACAGTATACCTAAGTAAAACATTGACTAGGACACCATATTGTTATAATTGTTTAATTTCGGTGATGTATTTTTGAGACTTGGCTATGAATTGGGCCTTTAGTTATTAACATTGATATGATAAAATCTCCAATAATTCACTTTGTTTATATTGTAATGTTCACTGCTCTAGAATTCTGAGTATTTTATGCATGGAGAATTGTGAATTATTCCTATTTTATGAATATCATTCCTTGCTTCATGGTAGGGAATGGAGAAAAATATATGCAACAACTCTTCATGGGTAAAAGAAAACTGGGGGTTTGGCGAAATTTCCAACTTTTATACCAAGCACTATATCTGTTAATCAATATCAAATCAAATTTTTGTATATTTCATTATAATTATTTTTTGCAGAAGTATTAAAATGATAATAATTAGAAACTAATTTCATAATTTTTATGTAATACAATTTATATATAAACTAAGTATCAAGCAGTCTACAACTTGTGATACACAGGTAATAAAGCTAAACTTTAACATAAACAAAGTGCATTGTTATTAATACTCGAATTTTATTTAACACCCACCTTAAAAAATATAACAGTAGTTGAATCTAGCCTCAATTTAATGTGGGCACTAAAAATAAATATAAAATGTAAACAAATATTCTTAGAAAAACTACTCTTCCAAATTGATCAACATTTCCCCATATGAAATAAATGTAAATACCAATATATGAAATAGTTAAAAGCTATATATAAATATATATATTTAAATAAATGTGGCTAAGATTTACTGTATGGTCACCCTTGGCATGTTTTTGGCGTCAAATTTGGCGAACATTTTTCTAGAAACCCAGCATACTAGTGTTTTGGCAACCCTATTTGTCATTAATTTCTCATAAATATTTACCGATTTAAATTCTTTTATATAAAATTTAATCAACAAATTTTATGGGTAATTTAACACATCAACTTTATTATTTTACCATTGATGTTTGAAATCTATAAATCTTCATTTTTTGTTAATTTTGTAAAATTAGTTGAGCATATTGTATGATTCCAACAATGTAGGAAATATTTGTCACTATTTTAGTCATTTTCCTCCCGCCATTTTCCCAATCGGAAATTCGTATTTTAGTCACCCTTGGCGACTTTTTGAAAATTTACCAAGGGTGACTGTACGTAAAAATTTTACCTTTATATATAATGTCAAAATATTACATATGATAGCAATATTAATTTAATGCATAAAATAACTTACCTAATTATTTCTTGCAGAATCATCGACCATTTGCTCCAAATAACACAAGTTTTTCCTAACGTATAAAACAATCAAATACATGGTTATTGATTTGATTAATCATTTGTGTTTTTTTATCAAAACTGTCAATTCTAATATTTCTCTGCTCTTATTTCTAAAATGATAAATTTGTAGGACCTATCTCCTGCAAAAAATAATGTAATTTATTTGTTATTCTTATATTGGTTTTTCATTTGCGTAGCTTTCTTTCAGTTTTCAAAATAATTAATTTAATACTTATGTTTAGCTATTTTATTTTAATCAATGAACTACACAGCAAATGCTAATTTCTCTTGCTGTTATTATCATACTTCTTTGTGCTTAGGCAAAGGTTTAATCTATTGGCTGGGCAAAGTGAACATAATCTTTCATCCCTTCAGTGCGTCTATAATATTGAGTACTAAGCAATGCTTGGCAACTAAGTTCTGGAGGCTTCTTGTTAGTCAGATATAGATATACTTTTCTGGGACATACGAGGGTTACTCTGAAATTTTTGAGATACGTGCAGATGAGAATTTAAAAAATGAAAATAACGGTTTAATTTTAAAGTACAAAGTATTTTAACTCAGAAGACGATTTTTTAATGACTTACTTCAACTTGTTTAGCGTGGAATAAATTTTAAACAGAAGAGAAAATGGAGTTGACACGAGGACAATTTTGCACTATGATTTTCTATGATTTCAAAGCAGGATTAAATCAAGAAGAATGCGTTCAATGGTTGCAATTAGCATTTGGTGATGAATCTCCAGCTCGTGCTACTGTATTCAGATGGCTTAAAGAATTTAGAAGAGGCCACAATTTTCTTCAGGATGAAGAACACACAGTAAGGCTGCAGTCGGCAGTAATCCCGGATAATGTGTCTACCAAACGAAAAATGTTGATGGATGGTAATTGCTGTACCTATCAAATGATTCAGAAGGAACTTAACATTGGATCCGCAGCCATACACAAAATCATTCATGAAGAATTACATATGAAAAAAGTAGTTTGCCGTTGGGTTCCCCATAATCTGACTGAGCATCCAAAAGAGAAGCGTGTCAGAATCAGTAAAGAAACTCTTAATATGCTGAATGATGTGGCCACCGCATCATTTCTAAAATTGTATCAGGTGATGAAACGTACATACCGCTTTTTGACGTTCCAACACGTCAAGAAAGCAAAGTATGGGACTTTGAAGATGATCCCACGCCGACAACGGTGAAAAAACAACGCGCACTGAAAAAAATGATGCATGCCGTTTTCTTCAGAAGTACGGGATGGGTCAAAGCCATCAAGTAGGAAGGACAGAAGACAGTAACACCAAGCTGGCATATCACTAAATGTCTTCCAGAAAATCTACAAGAACAATGTTAGGCGACTAATGCTTCACCATGACAATGCATCTTCGCATTCAGCTGGATAAACAGTTGAGTTTCTTAAACAAAAACAAATTAAAGTGATCAAACATCCGCCATATTCACCTGATGTGGGACTTTAAGTTATTCTTTAATCTAAAAAAGAATTTACGTGGACGTCGTTTTCATTCAGAAGAAGAGATTGATGTGGCTATAAATGCATTTTTTTCATTTATTCGAAGAAATGAATGGTTTGAGGCATTTAATCTGTAAAAAATTCATCTACAAAAGTGCATTGATGCTGGAGGAGACTACTTTGAACACACCTAAAATTTTGTAAGTATAACTTTAAAAACCTAGTTGTATCTCAAAATTTTCAGAGTGACCCTTGTATTTTTCGGTACTCCAAGGCCCTCATTTATGGAAACACTTATAGACATTGTATGCTTTAGCCCATATGGGCTGTTGTGCTATAGAGTTTTTATTAATGTATGAAACACTTGGGCAAAATTTTCGCCAACCTTAACTTTTGAGAGAGTTTTACATATGAACCAAATTTCTAAACTTTTGTTATTATTTTAAAATCTAACTGAATAACAAAATTTTTTTGTCTACAGTCGTGGATGACAGACAGCATTAGAAATGCTCTTCAGGAGAGAAATAAATTGTTTCGTCAGGCAAAAGAAACAAATGACCCTGCTGTATGGAAACAGTACATTATCTTAAAAGATAAAATCAATCAAGATATAAGCCAAGCAAAATCCAAGCCCAGTTATAATGCCCAGAAATTTAGATCCAATAATGTAAGTAATGGTTTTATATTTATATACCTTATTATGTATGCATAGATAAAAATATTATAAATAAGTCTCTAATCCTATTTTTTTAAAATTAATTTTTGTCTGGAATTGAATTGAGAGTGGCTGAACTGAGTATTACAATCTCAGCAAAAAGTCGCCAAATCTGGTAAAATTTGGCGATTATTTTTCTTTGCCAAAACATCACCAAAAGCGATTAGTTGCCAAATGTGTAACCAAATATAGCATCATGTCAGTCTATAGTACTTTTAAATATCTGTGGGCAGATGTCTTTTTACCAATACCCACCATTAGGCTAATTGCCAAAATAATTACCACGATAAGCAGAGCTGCAAATATTAAATTTTAATGCAGTTAAAGGAATGCTAGCTATTAGTTTAAATACCTACAGTATTTCGTTCTATTAATAAATAAGAAACTAATAACATGCCAATAATTAGACTTCCTTAAAAGTAACAAGTTTAATTTATTTATACTAAACAAAAAATAATTACATAACATAAATTAAGTTTAAAATTTAAAAAAGATAAGTGGAATTTGAACTACGTGACTGGTTCCTTTCTGCCACAAAGTCAGATCTGGGTTCTCTGTACGGACCTTTAGACTCTAGATTGAAACGTCTGGTTTGGTTCTTACATTCTGGACTATAACCTTTGGAATGGCTCCTGTATTTTCGTCTAAAACATCTGGATACTTTCAGTGGTTGTACTTGAGGATGAACTTGAGGCTTGTACTATGAGGACATGAATTTCTATAATACCCAGGCTCTTGACAACCATAACAGAGAATTTGTTTCTTCACAGACGTTACTGCACTAGCCTGCGTTAGAGAGTCTTTTCTCGTAACTGAAGACGAACCTCTTCTGCATTCAGGGCATCTGTAATAGCTTTGTAGTTAAAGTTTTCATCCGGCCAACCAAAAATAACTTGCACTATTCTGTCGAAATGCATAGGAAGATATCTCAGAAGTTGAAAACTAGCATATTTTTCATTAAAAGTAGGATCTATAGTTTTCAATCTGTTGTAGACTTTTAATAATCTTGTTGAAAACATGAGAATACTTTCCTCAAGTAACATTTTAGTATCACTTAATTCTGAAAATATAGTCATGTGATTTGCTCTAGTATCTGGATGGAAGTATTTCATCAATGTTTCCCAAGCAATTACTGGATCTTCTATTCCATCTATTATACGTCGATGATCTTCATCAATATTCAAATACATCAGAGATAAAGCAACGTTTTTATTTTTGTTAAATTCTTTAAGACTTTTGAGATACTCAGTATCATTCAAATCTTCGAATGTACTAGTTTCAGTTTTTAATATCGGTGGAATGGGAGCTTTTTCAGCTGCTTTTACAACCTCCCACACATTTCTCTCCATCAGAATGAACTTTATGTCTGAAGTCCATGTCTCATAGTTTTGGTTGCTTAACTTATTTATTGCGTAAGTAGCCATGGCAAGAAAAATTAATAAAATCACAATTTTTTTTGGAAGAAAAGATTAATTTATAAAGTTTAATTATTATTATTTTAAATTTAAAAATTTATATCAATATGGCCCCCTTATCTTAAATAATCTAATACATTTTTAATTTAATCTAATACATACAAAATTTGCCTAAAGTATTATAACTGACTAACTATCCCGAGATAAATTTCAATATATTTAATACGTAACCTAGGCCCATAACCTATTTGTCAGTCTATACTACTTTTAAATATCTGTGGGCAGATGTCTTTTTACCAATACCCACCATTAGGCTAATTGCCAAAATAATTACCACGATAAGCAGAGCTGCAAATATTAAATTTTAATGCAGTTAAAGGAATGCTAGCTATTAGTTTAAATACCTACAGTATTTCGTTCTATTAATAAATAAGAAACTAATAACATGCCAATAATTAGACTTCCTTAAAAGTAACAAGTTTAATTTATTTATACTAAACAAAAAATAATTACATAACATAAATTAAGTTTAAAATTTGAGAATAGATAAAGATATTCCAATTAAATAATTCATTACTAACAATATAAGTAAAATTATAATACCGATGAACATAAAAGTTTCCAACCAAAACCATCAGACACCAGAGTTTGATTTTCTGAAATCAGTGTTTTTAAAACACCTGGGATACGCCCCTTTGACGAACTGGCATGCTTATACAGTAAGTTAATTTAATCATGAAATTCGAAATCCAGTTCGGCAAAGTAAAATTTTAAGTGTTTGTAATAAATGGTACAGGAGTATGCCGGTCAGGCATAGCAGAAAATAAAGTTGAAAATAATGCACAAGTATTTTAAATGCATGATAAATATGGTGATAAGAAAATTAAATATAGAACTGTACTAGACTAAAACTTAAAAGCACTGAATATATGAATTTAAGTTTGTACAAGGGTAACACATCAGAATGTCTCAGTGCCGCACATCTCGGAAACGCTAGCCATTTTTATTTTGGTTTTTTTTTTTTAATTGGAAGTTAAGCGCGGTAATTGAAATCCTGTTTTTTGATATTTATATTTTATTTCACTTTGGATGTAGCGCAGAATATAAATATTGTCTTTTATATTCACATTTTTTATTTCGGTTTGGATATAGTTCCGGAATTTCAATCCTATCTAATTGTTTTGTATTTCGCTGTGGATATAGTGCCGGAACTTCAATACTGTCTTTTATATTCGTTTTGTATTTTGCTGTGAATATAGCACAGAAATTTCAATCCTGTCTTTTATATTTATTTTGTATTTCACTGTGGATATAGCGCCCAATTTTCAATCCCATCTTTTATATTCAATTTTCATTTTGCTGTGCGTGTAGAGCGCCGGACGAAAAATGAAGGTAGGAATTTTATTTTATTTTCTGCAGGCATAGAATTCCTAGAATTGTATGTTAAGTATTTAAATTTCCAATTATAAGCAAAATTATAGAATCTATTTTTTAAATTTATTCTTGATTTGATTCCTTTTTTATGTAGTGATGATTTGTAACATAGCTTTAATATCTCAAATTCATGATTTTATTTATTTTTAACTAGATGTTATTATAATTAATTATGTTTGCTTTATTTCCTTTAATTTTAATTCTGAAATATTTTTAAATAGAATCTTTAATCAATTCTTTTTACTATTATTGTTTTCTTGCATGCGGTTTGGCTTAACAATTCGAAATGTGGGAGAAACCTCACTTTATTTACATGGTTGTTATTTTTTTCTTATTTGGTGTTAGGTGGGGGAGGGGGAATTTCAAGTCGGTTGAAACTCCCGTCGTTTATTCAGGACAATTCCTGCTTGATTGGCACCCTTTTGGGGTTGCCAATCAATTTGTCTCTGGTTCTTGGCGAAAAAATCGCTAAGGTGAGACCGTAATACTCAGTTTTCAGCAGGAAATTTGATAACATTAGATTTATTCAATAAAACAATTATTTGTATCAAACCTAAAGAAATGGAACTGTGCTAAATACTATTTCTAGATATCATATTTTTAAGGACTTAAAAATTTAAGACTTATTTTAAAATAACTTATTTTCTTTTGCAGAATAATAGGTTCAATAAAAAAGAAAAAGAACTTCCCTTTTCTTGTGATACTTGTGACAGAGGGTTTGCTACTGAAACTGAGTTGAAAGCACACATTGATTTACATGTCAAAGTATTTAAATATTTTGATTTTAATTATTGCTATTGTAATTAATAATGTAAATGATTTTATTTTTTTATTATGTAGTAGTTCTTTGTCAGTTTTATTGTAGTCCAA
Organism: Latrodectus hesperus; assembly: GCA_037975125.1. Taxonomy (NCBI): domain Eukaryota; kingdom Metazoa; phylum Arthropoda; class Arachnida; order Araneae; family Theridiidae; genus Latrodectus; species Latrodectus hesperus. Next base: position 5,376 of record JAJQOW010001689.1, on the reverse strand, counting down.
ATTTTTCTGGTGATGTATTTTGTATTCTTAACCGACTCAGCGGCGCAGAAAATTTCAAGAATCTGCGAAAAATGTTTCCTCTTTAAAACCAGATGTACTACTTTTACCCACGTCCCTAAACTATACAAAAATCGTCGACTGTTTCCCATTCTCATTGGGAACATTTCCTACCCCCTGAAAACTGTCACATCGCTCAATTTAGAGGGAGGGGATGTCACTTACTACTAACTACCCTATCTAGGGTTGTATGCATTTGCCAGAAAGAATTGTACATCCCAATAAAAGTGGTTAAAACAAAAACGTATATCTTTTTTTGTATAAAACTTAAAAAGCAAAAATTATTAATAAGTAACTATTTTTCGTGTAATTGAAAATGATTGAAGATATTCCTCAGTATTTTTAGGTTGACTTGGTAAATAATATGAAATTCAAAGAAAAACGGTATCCACAAATTATGATGTTTTGGATTTCTTACGCAGTTTAATTTAGAAAGTTGCTCGTCACATTAGCTTGTATATTTATTAATTTCTGTATAATGGAAATTTCTCTTTTTGAAAGAGACACAGAAGCTTTTCAAATTTTTATTACAGTAAGATAAAATAATGTTAGTAAAAATACATTTTCTCACATTATATTTTTCTTAACACAAACAAATTTTTACTTTATATGAATACATCTATGTAGTAATTAGTGTAGTGTTTATATGAAAATAAAAGGCTTAATTATTTTTCAATTTTTATAATGTTATTTTAAAAAACATTAATAAAAGCTTTTCAATTTATTCATCTATAAATGTTTTGAGTTTAAACAATTAAACATAACATTAGAAAATTTGCAAAACATCGTGAATAAATGTGTGTAATGTTCTTGGTTTATACTATATCTGAAACATTACTTTCACTTTATATTTAAATATTTGGAAAAGTTTTTTAGCCCAAAATAATTAAATATTTACAAAAAAAGGATTAGTTTTCATTTCTGCATTATTGTGTATGAAAATAAAACTATTTAATGCAAAATACATGTAGATAAACTTGCATTAAAATTGTTCTGTATAAGAAATTTTAACACATTATATTTGCTGATTGTGTACTTTCTTAATTATGATATTTCTTATATATTTACATTCTAAAACAATATTATAAAATGATTTATAACTTTTACAATTTTTTTCTTTCATATTAAAAAAACATTATTTAGATATTTTTAACAAGATACTTACTCTAAATTAAAGTTGTATTTTAATCGAAAAGAATTCCAAGTGATGGACGAAAAATAAATTGCTTAAATCACATTTGTTAAGTATTCAATGTACTTATTCTCATTAACTCAAAATAATATTCAATTACTATGAATCAATCTGGTGAAATAGAAAATGAATTTGAAACTCAAAAGAATTTAAATTAATTTTTTTCAATATATGTGACAACCTTTTTTAAGAAAGCTTTTCCTAAGCACTTATTTGAGAGAGGAAAAGAGAGAGATTATTGTGTGCCGTCCTTATTATATATTTACTTTCATCTGGAAATACATTTTTCTCAATTCTTGAAGTTAAGCACTTTGATAGACCTCATAGTGATTTGAAATATATATACTGCTATTTAGTAATTTATACTAATAGAAGAGTTGATAAGTTGCCTATAAGCTCAGAGGATATGTAACATGAAGGCGAACAATTGATATCATTGAACGATAAAAAAAGTTAGCAATGTACTTCAAGCAACGTTATGAAGTCTCATTTATTCCATTTTAAAAGTTACAGAAGTAGAAACTTTATAATTATTTAATGCAAGTAAATAAATATTTTTCAAACCCTTTCATAATATTATAATACTTTCAGCACACATAGCAAGGCTGATTTAGATTATTTATACGTTTCTATAATTCAACAGTCTAAATGAATTAGAAATATATTAAAATTATTAATTTACTTAATTTTTTAGCAGAACTAAAAATATATATTACTTATGCTCTTTTTTCATAGATAAATTTTGTTTTTTTATTTAAAAGCGTTAAAGCCCAAATTTATTAGCTAAATTAATTTTTTCTACTCGTAACTGAACAAACTGAGATAAAATATCACTTGTAACAATACATGAAAATTAGCTTCATTTGTAAATCTGAATTGAAATATATATCAGTGCATGAACTAATAAGAAGCTTAAACTGTTACATTTAATTTATTTCAATGTAAATGGAATATTTGGTTTCACAAGTGCTTACTCGAGTTATTTTTTTAAATATTAATCTAGCGTTTATGAACTGAACTTTATGTATAATTATAAATAAAAACAAAAGAATCTTTACAACTTAATTTGGCAAAATTACTGTACGAAAGAAACTTAAAATTTTATAACGAGTTTCTATTGGCTTATATTTAACTTTACATAACATAATATGTAATAAAATGCTAAGAGGCTATTATTACTCCATTATAAAAATATTTTTATGAAAAGTTCTTGCATTGGTAATATTTTATTGCATTACAAGTTGCAAAACCTTTATATAATTATCATATATCTCTACTATATAAAGTTTTCTAATAAAAGAGACTTTATCTATAATTGAGTATTGTTAAGATTGAGAGGAATGAAACAAGGTGAGAAAAAGCAGTTTCTCATATGTCTACTTCAACTAGAGTAATCGATAAAATTCCCTTTCATTCCATCTGTAACTAAATGGAAACATCTTTAACCACACAGGAAGCCACATGTGCACTGAATTATCTTCCTTGAAACGAAGTCGTGACGTATATACAGGGGATATATGGGAGAAGCCGTTTGAAACAATACTGTTAATAGTCGAATACTTGTAAAAATTGTAGAGAAAATAAATTTAACACCTCCTCCTTTAGTATTCAACTATCTGTGATAAAAAAACTACGCAAGGTTTTAAGGAAAGGAAATAATTAAGTGAAAAATGTTTGAATACTATAGGAGCTATTTATAACTACTGCTGCATAACAAAAAATATAGTAGTATTAATATGATAGAAACAAACTGATACAAAACAAATTTTGCTTATCAAATCATGAAAGATTACAGGAATCCTATAAAAATTTTCAACTTTATATTCTCTTTTTTTATATAAGTAAGGTAGAATTTTGGATAGAAAATTTCCAAACAGCAACTTATTTTAAATTTTAAAAACTCTGAAAACAGAAAATTTCAAAAATTGCGTTAATAATTCAAATTTAATATCCTTGATTTCATTTCAACTACATTTTATTTTTTGAAAGAATAATTTTATTTTAGTTTTTGTTATTTTGTATTGTTAACATTGACATTAATAAACGATTTAATGACTTAACAGATAAATACCTAAAGAAGTCTGAAAATTTGAATTTAATCATATAGTTCCTTTTTAAAAAATTATCTCAAATGTTTTCAAAATTCAAATGAATTTTTACGTATAAAAAATGCTAGCATTCTTTTTTATATTGTAAGGTAGTTGAAATGGGAGCAGGCGTACAAAAAAATTATATAAAATGTGCTAAAACAGTATTATGCTTTCAATATAATGAATATTACAAAGTTATATATCAAGAATAAAAATCGAAAAATATTATCAAAATTGAAAAAGTAATCATTATTTAAATTGACAGAGGATATATTCTTAAGACTTGAAAAGGTAAACAACAAAAATTTTTATAAGCATTTATTTTTCTATTCTTAATATTTATCTATTACTAGTTTAGAAAAACATTAATGTTTTAGATTATCACAAATTTACTTAAGGCGAAAAAGTTATGTTTGGTATCGAAAGATTACTTTTTTATTTAATTATTTATTTTATAAATTCATAGCAAGCATTTAATTCTAAATTTATCAGTTTTATGAACGTTAATGAATATTCAATAATGAATCTTTTTTTATAATTATATATTTTAGATCATCATATAACTAATGTACTATAAGTTTGCCCTGAATTTGTTAACTTTCTTTAATATGGTTTATTTTTACTCAAATAAATAACACCATATTCCTATAAAAAAGAGCTAGCAATTTAAATATTGTATTAATATATTATATTTTATAATAAACAATGATTTTTTTGCGAGCTAAAATTCACATGTATTTTAAGAAAATAAATATTTTTTTTCATAATTTGAACAGCTAATTAATTTATTTCTAAGCCACAATATCTCATTTTGAACTTCATTTTATTTCTGTAATCAATTTTGTCCCTTTAATATAATTAATCGTATTTATGTCATCTATATCTTGTTATCGTTAATTCAGATTATAACAACACAACTAAATTTAAACATTCTATGATTTCTATAGTCATATAACTTTAGCATACTATTTCATTTAGATTTTTCAAAGTGAATTTTCTTTGTTTTCAAAACTTTAATTTTTTAAAAAAGAAGTTTATTTGAAATACATAATGCGTTTATTATATTTTTAAATTTAAATAACACAATCAATCGTATATGGAATATACCATTTTATGTTTCAAAGATAAACCAGAAAAATTAATTTTTAATTCAAATAAGAAGAGTAAAGTAAATATATAACCACATTTTACAATAAGAAATTTTCTGGTTAAGATTATTATATTTAAAAATTTCTTTTATACCTAATATGGACCACGCTAAAAGATAATTATTTGTAAAACTAACGTATTAATAATTTGCTTATTTTAAAAATAAATTTTGTAATAAAATAATTATTTTCTGTAGGTTAAAAATTTAATTGTTTAGATGGTAGCATTTCCATTTACGAAATTTATTTGTTTATTTCAGTCATAACTAGTCGATAAAAAATGCCGTCAAAAACAATAAAAACTGAATTAAATTAAGTAAGATGTAAGAAATAATTAGCATAAGCAGGAAAATTATTAAAATTTAACTTAGAAAAGAAAGCAAGCTCGTTAGTAATTTAAAAGTACATATGGATTTAAAATTTTTGTGTAATAAAATCGTCTAATTCAATTAGGAACTAACTTTAGAACTTAGGAACTAAAATGAAAAATAATAATGTATAAACATGCATTTTATTTCTAAAGCAACAAATTTATAGATTATTAAATTTTAAAGTTGAATCTTGGCGAAAAAATAATCAGTATTTTAGATATTTGGCGTAAAACTCAGGCTGAGTAGTAGTTTTCAAAGAAAAGTCTCCAAGGAGTGTGGTTTGAGTGATTAAGACCGATCAATCAAACCACCGATTAGGGGGAAAGCAAAAGTAAGTGGTTTCTACTATGCGAAAATATACGTCGCGGCCGCTTTCGGTGCAAACTCTGCGACGTATCTATGCCGTCGCAGGCCGCTTTCGAGCAGGAAAGTTTCGACGTATCCATGCCGTCATGAACCGCTTTTCTACCAGTTTATTGCGACGTAACAGATACGTCGCGGGCGCTGAGTCGGTTAAA
>JAJQOW010001688.1:0-37205 GCA_037975125.1 Latrodectus hesperus | reverse complement strand
GTTGCAACTATTTGCCTATAGAGGGCGCACTGCACGAATATCGTTGTTTACAAACAGAATAAGATTTTGCGCCTTGAGATGTAGATGTTCTTTGTTCCATGTCTTGTCCTGTTTAAGTATGTTCTATGTTAATAAAGAAATTAAAAACCTGCTCAAGGTAAGCTTACTTAGAATTTTAATTTATTATTAAGATGAATTGATAAACAGGATTAGCAATAAGAGAATTTTATTAGAAAAATATTACAAGACTTATTACGTCATCTGTCCAACTCTCCGATCGATCTATTACATCGGCAATCCACTTCGTGCGCTAGCATGTTTTGCCGAATGAAAAAAATAAGGAAATAGAAACTAGTACTTTAGAATCAAGAATGGCAGCATCTTAAAATACTCGATTTTCCTATTTATGTAAATAAATATCGAGTATTTAAAACAATGTTGTTGTCTTTCGATAGTATACTTGTCAAGTACAAATGTATGCCTAAGTAGGATATTCGATATACCTGCCTTAGGTACTTGCATGATAGTATGTCAGTCCAAAAGTAGTAGGTAGAGCATCGTTAATAAAATTAGGTATGGGTCCAGATTTCCACGCTTACATTGCGTATACCTACATAAATGTGTTGAACTGAATCGGCTGTAGTTGTAGGCAGGTCAGGTTAGTTTGATCGGTAAGTTAAATTTTTCTTTGACAGGATTTAATTTAAAAATATATCTATGGATAACTTATGTCCTCGTTTTACCCCACTGGGTTCTAATAATTTTAATAGATGGCAGAGAGATAGGAAAGTTATTTTAATGAATCGATGTTTATGGACTTTTGTCAGTGGTTCTGAGACTCTTGACACAATTAAGTGATTTTAAAATAAAAGATCGTAATCTTGGTAGCATTTATTTAAATGTTAGTTACAAACGTATAGTAGATGACATAGAGACTGGTTAACAGGCCTGGTAGAAGATAAAAGGCATTTTGAACTGGATTCTCGTGCGCTTAAAGTTTCGTTAACAGAAGATTTACTACCTTTATGACTCAATGAAGAAATAGGACTTTTCCTTGCCTGGCTTCGTAGTACCCACGAACGACTAGTTGAAATAAGTACACAGTTTACTCTTTGTTCTGTGGCGTACCAGACAATCTGGTTTTTACCCCAGTGAAGTATAAAGGTCTTCTACAAATTCTTTACAGACTAACTAGCGAGGAATTTATGTTAGAACATACCTACGAGTTACCAGCAGAGAAAGCAAGAATGCTGAAAAGGAGATTAAAATCGAGTATGACTACATACTTCTGACAGAAATGACCAGAAAAATTGGTGACTGTATCATCTTGTATTGTTAAGGGCATAGTGTGTTATAAATGCGAGATAAAGGGTTCAAAATTCAGAAGCAAGATTAACTCAATAGGTAAAGCAAACTAGGATCTTTTTGTAACGTCGAATATTGTGGACAACATGGAGAAAAATCAGACTTGGATTTTCGATAGTGCGACCACCGCCTATTTCTGCAATGACAAGAAGTTGTTTAATTCTTTGCAGTCCATTAAAAAAAGACATCGATGCAGGAGCAGCAAAGAGTGTCAAAATTTCCGTAAAAGGTAAATGCTCGGTTAATTTAAGTTTTAGGTTATTTTATATCGAATTTTCTAAGTTCTCTTCTCACCACGCCTAAGGCATAATTTAATATTTGATAACATTGTAGATTCTAAAGGTGGAGTTATATACGCTCGTAAAGGAACTCTAGTAATAAAGCTTAAATAAGGAAATATTAAATGCCAAAACGAAAATGGGTTGTTTGCAGGTAGGCTCAAAATATATATACTGAGCATTGTGGATTTTCAGTCGTTGGCTCATAGTATTCAAACCTATCGGAACCAACACATACTGTGGCCTTGCCGATTCAGTCACAAAGGTATAGATACCATTTAAATAGCTGGGAAGCCTAAACTTTCATCTAAAGTTCTAGATTGCAAAGTCTGTTAACTAGCAAAAGCTTTCTTTTTCTCCCATAGGAAAAATTAGGACTAGAATGCCACTGGAGCTCGTACATACAGATGTGGCAGGTCCGTTTCCAATTCCCATAATTTCTGGTCACAGATACTTTCGATAGTTTATCGACGATTACTCCCGTTTTGCAACTGTTTTCCTGCTACGTTAAAAGAATAATGTATTTTAGATTTACCTGGCTACAATGGAACGAGAATTGGAAAAAAGATCATAAATGTCCTTACGAATAATGGTGCAAAGTACATAAATAAAGAATTCCAAAAGCACTTTGGGGACACCGGGATTAAGATAGAGTACAAATACATATACGCCAGCTCAAATGGGAGTTTCTGAAAGACTTAATTTAACTACCATAAATGCAGTACGTAGCTTACTCCTGGAAACAAATTTAAAGACTACCTTTTTTAAATAAACACACATGCTTAGGCTAATTTTGGTCTATTAACTCAAGAGGTTGGTTCAGTAAAATTTTATTTTGCAAAGCAGCGTATAAGTACGCGCCAGTTATCTTGTAAAAAGTGAGTCCATTTGTATTTTTTCACTGAAAGTGAAAACATAAGCCGAATTATACTAAAATTAAGAACGGGCAAAAATACTTTATCGTAATTTACACTTGTCTAAATCCTTGAGGAACCAGGGGAGTTTTATAGCGTACAACTTTGCCAGGGTCATTTGTTTTTAGGGTATACACACAAGGACTACCTATTACTTTATCTCCCTCTTTCTTAGGTATAAAGATCCATACTTTATATTTGGATACTATCCATTTCTATCCGAAGAGTTTGCATGGTCTTCTGCCACTTAGCTCGGTGAGCATATCTGGAGACTTGGCAAATGGGGTTAAAAATAAAGCTGGATTGCCATAACACAGTACTGAACAACTTCATTGTCTTTCATCTCATTCTCAGCTTTATCTCCGCTGACATAAATGTGAAATATCCTTCAAATCATGGTGATACAGGCTATATTTCGTCCTGAAATCAAATTGACTACGATCACATGAAGTTTTTTCTTTATCATAGAGCTTTTTTCGATACGGTAGTAGATATTGCATTTAGATTGGTCTTGTCTTGGGACTACCTCTCGGATCTAATTAGTTGCTTTATCCTTGAAACTAGTTGATTGAAATGGCTTTTGTTTACTTTCGAGTTCTTCCTCGGGAGACTAACTAGGAAATTTCTTCAGGAAAGATTCGGTGGGATGAATTCTAACATTTTATTTTTATCAACTTGCTCAAGAATGTTCTCAGTTACTCGAACATTTAAAAGATTGATTTTATCTTCATCGGGTAAGTAAATTCTGTAACCCTTAGTTCGATGCGCATATCCTACTAGCACATCATCATGAGATTGAAGTTAGTTGACCAGCTTCTTCGGAATGTTCACAAAACACAGTGATCCGAAAGTTAGCTGAACTTCATCATTCCAGCTTAGAGTGGCTTAAAGAAATCCATTCCTCTCTTTTAGAGTTGAACTTTAGTAAACTCGAGAGTGTTAATTGTGTTTACATAAACTATGATACTGTCTTTTTATAATATGTTGATATCTTGCTTTTGTGCCGATCCATCACGATAGTTCATGGATCAGTGAAGTTACTGGACCTGGGGCCTGAGCAGCTACCAGGCGCGTCGGTATGTGGTGGATCACCGAACGTCCTGTAGGAATGACAGGATAGCCTTGAATATAGAATCAGAGGCCGCGAACCAGCTCCCGTAAACCCTGGTGTTATGCGATCCGTGCCTAGGGTTAATTGGCACCGCGGTATTGGTGTCTTAACGGAGCCTCTAGTTGCCTAGCGAACTTCTAGAGTACATTGCCTTGCCCAGTATCTCAGGCAATGCTGGGTGGACTCATATTACCTGAGATTATAAATTGTTATCTTGTAGCTGAAAAGACACAAGAAATAACAAACCTTTCTGCATCTGCAGGTGATGCCTCTGAAGTAGACCTTGCTGAAAAAGAAAAGGGAACTCAGAGGCAGTCTTGTAAAGAGGCAGTAATGAATCCTTCACTTGAGGTAGAAATGACCTATAAACCATCTTCTGGTGAAAGTCAGGAAGCTATCCCTAGTATGACTGACTCTCTGACCAGATGGGACTGTTTCAGCAAGACCCTATCTGCTGGAAATGTCATACGCAAGAGGAAACGGCAGAGCATATCATTTATGAATGCGATGCTCTTGCCCTCCCTAGATTAACCTCTTTAGGCATCATCCATACTAGAGAGTTACACCTAGACTCCATTAAAGGGTTATCGGACTTTATTAATAAAGTGGGTGACCCGAGCAACTGGAACTTGGAAACATTGGGTTTGGAGTTAATGGTACAAAATGCTGATAAAAGCAGAGGTGCTCAATGATATACAAACCCAATTATAAGAAGAAGAAGAAGTTACTGGAACAAAAATTAAACTTTTTTAGGAATTTCCTGATTTATTCTACAGATACAGCATTAAAATCTACTAATTTACTTTCACTTTTTTTTTTAAATTGCAATGGATTAAATCAGATTTATAATTTTTTTTTTTTTACGTGAATTGATTTTTCTCAGTTAAAAATTCTTAAATAATTTGTCTTTGCATCATTTCTTTCAATAACATTAGCTGCTTATTAATAAATTAAGAATGTTTTATACATTAAAGTAATAAATAAATTTGAGTTTTTTAAACCAAACATAATTCAGTTTCTCACAAAATAAATTTAATTTATTCCTCATAATAATTTCAATTATAAATCCTTACAAACTGTAACTGATTTTCTTTTACACAGAGTCACTATTGAGTATTTCATTTATGCTTGAATAAATCTTAAAATATATCAACTTGGAAAAAGTGTTTTTACTAATTAGAGACCTAACTATCTTAATTTATAAATATAGCACTGCGATTAATCACTATTCATGAGCACCATCCATCATTATTTATGGAAACATCAGTATTGAACCCATAATTTTCAAGTCATGAAATCATAGTAACGATAATTTAACCAGCGATATACACATTAACTTATATTTAATAATTATATTTTACTGTTTCATATAAATTTTTTCTTTTAGATATGTAACCTTTTACACGAATTTTAATTTTCACATGAATCAACTATGTATTAAAAGGAAAATTGAATATATATAGATGTTATATAATATAGAACTATATATTTATGAACATAAATATAAAATATTCTTTAAAAAAAAAGAATTGTGCGTGTAAACCAGAATTTTTAGCACCTACGAGAAACTATTCGAATACAGGAATTTGCCTTTCCGATAAGTTACAGCATACAACTTCGTTTGCATAATTTTACTGTTCTATGTAACTCAATTGTGTGTGAAGTTTACCTTCAATATATTTTCTGGAGTAAGTTACTCCTCACGAGAAAGTAAAAAAAGGAGAGCTATGTGGTATTAATAAAATGAATTTAAAGCACAATAAATTAAACAGTATTTTTAAATAAAAATGTATTGTGTGTAAAACAATAAATAAATTTGCAATTTTTAAAATTTTTTCGAAATAAAATTTTTTGTCATAAATACAGGATTTTATATACCAATAACTTAATTTATATTGTTAGGTCTATAAATATTATTTGATATCATAAGATATGAAATAAATTAGATTAATAAACAGATCTTTATTATTTTCACCTTTCATACTTTACATGCTAAAAGCAGTTATTATTTTTTATTTCTTTTTATGATTGTTGAGGAATATATGCTGTAGAATTACAGAGTTATTTACTTATTATAATCTTTCAAATTAATGTAATTCTTACGTGGCAGAGTTGCAATTCTTACTATTTTGAAATTTAATTGAAGAAAAGTTACTTTAATATATAATGTGTAAAATCTTAAAGTAAAGTTTTTAATGAATAGACAGGTTTGATAATTAAAAATATTTGGAATCTTTTTTTCAAAATCCTCATAAAACTATAATTAAAATTACAAACGGGCATATCGGAATAAACAGAATAAAAAGTGAAATAATTTCTTTTACAGTCGTATAAAATTAAATGTTAAAAGTCTTATCAATAGAGTTAAATTTATTTAAAGAATTGAATTGAAGTTAGATTGGAATATAAAACAAGATGGGTAGTTTTATGAACAATTATTATTGCGCCATAATTGTAAAATATTAAACATAACTTGAAAAATAAATGAAAATGCATATTTTGCTGCTACAGTACTTAAAATATTCATTTTATAATTTTATTTTAGAAAATAAATAAAAAATATATTCTTACAAATTTACTGTGTAATTAATTTAAAATAAATAATTTAGCAACACTTAAATTTATCAAGTGTATTGATATTTATCCTAATTACTTTACAAACCATTTAGTGATACACCTGATAAAGAGTAAAAAAGTAGAACAATAATTTTTCTGTCAACACAAATATTATAAATGGTCTTTTTCAACAAATATGTAATTCGAATATACATCAATTATTGTTTTGGGACTGTAAAATAAGTACATTTTACAGTATCAAAGATGTATTAAATACAAAAAGTATTATAAATCAACTAAATTGTTTATAATATTTTAATCATATTAACTATATATATGTATATATAATTTAAACAAATAACAAAAAAACATCAAATATATTTTTAGATTTTATAAATTTTTAAAATATATTCAAACTTAATCTAATAGGATATAATTTTCTTTTAATTTATAAATTATTTTTCTCACAATTTGACATAAAATTTAAAATATTTCATCCTTGTTTTTATTTTTAAATATAATTTTGAGTTAGTAAAAAAAAAAATTATTTTCAGGTTAATAAAAATTTTACTAAATTCTTAATAATATATTAATATTTAATAAAAACCTGAAAATTAATAAAATATTCGCATAATATTGCTATAAAATGTATTTCTAAAAAATTCCCGTTCTTTCAAATAATTTCGTTGTTTTTAATGTGAAATCTATTTATTCATGCGCCTCCACACTTTTCAATTAACTTTCCTTCGTCAACATTGGGAACCGATAATGATACATTCTTAGTTGCTAAGCAACGCTGTGGGCCAAGCGAGAGCTTGGAATGCTGTCCCGATAAACTCAAGGTTAAAAACCAAAACGTAATAAAGACTTTAAAGTTCTAAAATAACGATAACATCTTTAAAGTTCCGGGAACTACAAAATAACCTAACGTAGAAATGCTCCACAACACCGAAACGACTTTGAAATGTTACCAATACAGGAACGATTTCAGCATTTACGGAAAAAATGTTATCTTAATAACATAATTTTTCAAGAACGCGTTATTAAACTATTACTAGTTGATAACGGTTCTTAATAATAGTTCCATTAAATAACGACTATTTATACGCATAACTATTCCAGTGAATCTGCTATTACTGACTTTAAAAGTTAATAGGCCAACTAAAGCTATAAATTGCCAAATCTGAATAGCTTCGCTGAGATATTTAAAAGTCTGTTATGAAATAACACCATTTTCAAAGTAACGGTTACTTAAATAATTTTATTAAGTAGATAGTTGTTATAGAATAATAGTTACGTGTTAAATATATATATATAACGACATTCAGAGATATATACTTTTTAATCAAACACAAATTGAACGAACTGGTTATGTAAATGCATTCTATCTTAATGTAATTCTATCTTAAGAATGCTTAAATCTTTATTAAGTTAGCATAAAATAATCAAATGTTTAAGCTAAAAATATTTCTGTAAAAATTCGTTTAATAAAATCGTCAAAAGTACTCTGAATATGAATGTGATTTACTATAGCTAAAATGCTTACTTGGACCATTTCAAGACTTTTATCCCTCGCCGGACTGCCATTGACAGCTGACAGAAAGTAAATCAACGTCAACATGTCCGCTGACCTCAGGGTTTTTTCACCTCATCGCTCATTGTCTGAGTGAGGTCTGCCGTGAGGAAGTCGTAATTGAGCTCCAGCATGTCCTTGTCGAAGAAAGATGCGTTTTTCAAGCAGTCGAGCACTTTTCTTGCCGTCTTGTACCCATCTCTGTCCATGCTGACGACTGTGACCTGCATGTCGAGTTTCTTCCCAGTTCTGCGCCATATACCTTTGTATAATTCTCCCACTACTTTAATGATTGCCACCGCATCAGTGGCAAGTCCTCCACCCAAGCAGCAAATGTTCAGTCTTCCCGAGTTCAAAATTTTGTAAAAAATAATCTGATTTTCATCAGTCTGGTTAATCAGTCTCGTCATGTACTTCGCAACAGCGCTGGTGAAGCATGTGCTGTACTTTAGCACATAGGCGCATCTTTTGGGTATGGTATCGAAAAAAATGGAAGATTCACCTTGCCTGGTCTTCTCCTTCGTGTAAGCCTCTACGACTTCCTTTAGGGCTCGTTCTAATGCTTTGGCCTTCCACATGACACCGAGATCCATTTCTTCGTGAACAACGCTGTGATAAAAGCCCTGAAGTTCCACATCGAAATTGTTTAAAAAAGCTTCTGGAAGACATTCTTTCGCCATTTTGTTAAACCGAAACTATCAGGTTGAATATGTATGAGCATATAGACTAATACGCAAATGGCTCAAAATTTATAAATGTTTCAAATTTAATCATATTTTTCATTTGAAATCAACATGGTTAGATGAGGTCACACATCAGGGAAAACGATAAAATTCCGTTTATCTAATCTACAAGAAAACATTTAACAGGTAATGTGATTATTGTGAAAGAAATTTATACAATATGATATAGAAACAATCCATGTTATATTTGGAACTCTTTATCAGCTAATCTTATTCAATACTGTTGATTGATCATTTTTGAAGTTCATTGGGCAACATTTTAAAGCATTTGAAATCATTTGATGCACTGATAAAATATGAATTGTGTTTGAAAATTATGAAATGGGGGGAAAATCCCGTTTTTCTTAAAAGGAATATTTATTTCAAAATTAATTTTTTTAAAACGCGTTAAAACTTTATCAACTTTTATTAAAGTATTGGAACTTATTTTAGTTTAAAAATCTTTCCTAAATAAATATAAATTTGTCATAAATGAAAGTGTATTTATTAACGAATTTTATAAACCAAACTGTATTACATTGCACTTTTAAAATGACATTGTTTTAAACCTTTTATAAATTGTAACTGTTTTGAAATAATTTTAAAATATATTAAAACTCGCAACTATAATTAAATCAAAGTTTATTGGAATTTAAGTTTAAAAATCTGAGATATATAAATAAATGTATTAATAAATAAATCTTGTCTTTCTCTCAACACACCTTGGGCCGAACTAAATTCAAACGCGTCTTTTTCAAAGTCTCTGGTGTTTTTATCCTTTTAAAATATCTAAAAACAATTAAAGCCTGAAATAAATTATGAAAATATAAAAATAACGGTGTAAATAACAGAAATTTACATTTATTAAGTATAATTTGTGAATTCAAATAACAGAAAATTTGGTTCATCTCACGTAATACAATGTATATCTCCCACTGTAACTCAGAAGTACCTGACGCAGCTTGTCCTTATCTGGACCTTGCGCTAGAAAACTCAACCAACCAATCAGAAATGCCTTAACCTGACGTTACATCGATTTGGAAAATGTGTGATGGCATCCTGGAGGTAATTCATACCATGTATCCTGCAAGATAAAGTATTCTTTATAAATCTAAAATATTTACATTATTATTTTGTTAAAAACCAAATAATGTTTTTCTTTAGATTTATAAATAGTCAATAAAAATGCTGAATTAAAAAGTAGGATGATGGAACCATTTGGAAAAAAAGTTCTCAAAGTACGGGGTTTCGAATTGTCTTGCTAGAATTATAATCATCTATCAGAATGCACTATAGGCTTGAATGGATTAGATGATCCAATAGAGTGCACGTATTATTACTTGTCAAAATGTATCAGGATTTATTATAGCATATGCAATTACCCTATTCAGTCAAAAAGATTTTATCAGTTTTGAATAGTCTCATGTTTGCATGTGGGGTGCATAGATTCATAAGACTACGTTCATAGTCTCGTGCATTCGATGAAATTATAATATAGACTCCTTTGATCAGGCAATGCATTTCTAGTCATCGGTGCTTAAATGGAGGCGTTAGAATGCCCAGGCATACCAAAAAGTTTTGAAAAATACAATAATCTAAATATTATCTAAACTCAAAAGATTGCATTCAAAGCACGGCTTGAGAAAGTAAACAACAGATCTTGTATTATAAACAAAAATAATTTTAATAAACACAAAAGATACACATTGAACAATATACACATAAGTTCGAAACAATCAATTATATTCGAGAAATCTAAAGGAACTTATAGTTCCATCGAAAGGTTGGGACAACTTCCTCCCTCAAGCGAAGCAAAATCTAAAGTGCCATGAAATCGTGCATAATAATACGCGACCACGTCATCTCTCTATTCATTTTTTCCTGTTTCGTCGACAAAGTACGCGTATAGACCTACGGCTTAAAAACTATTAACTTATTCACAACGACTCGTTGAACAGTTCAAAAATTGACAATTGTTGATGTCCCAACATTATAACTTAACGCAATCTGAGTAAGGTCCGAGGTTCGATCTTCGGGCTGGGCAAGGTTGACCCAGCCTTTCATCCCTTCAGTGGGTCGATTAACTGAGTGCCAAGCATGCTTGGGAGCTAAACACTGGGGGTCTTGCGTTAGGTTGACCACCTAACTGGGACATATACTTCACACCCCAGGGGCCTTGGTCATTAAAACAGTTATGGGCACTGTAGGCCTTGGCGCACATGGGCTGTCGTGCCATGGAGTTTAGTTTAGTTAGCAATATGAGTAATTATTGCTCGTCTATCTCTTGTAAGAATTCTCTTCTGTTATCGAGGATTTCTTTCCTTCACGGTCTTTTTCTGGCCATATCTCAGATTTTATGATTTGGATAGTGGAATATTCTCAGGACATGGGCGTACATAACTATCTGAATTTCAATGTTGCTTCCCATCTCTCAAACCCTACCATTACACATCCCATTCAAAGTCACTTTAATCCGAATAATCCAGTATTATTGCAGTAATTACTTATCTAACGATTTTGCATGAATCTGCTGTATTATATAACCACTTCTGCCGCATCGTATTCTTCTCTAGTTGAATACTCCCATATTTCCATTGTGTACCAGTTTTTCCTCAACTTGAATTGGTAGAAAAGTTTTATTTATCTATCTATCCATCCATCCACGCACGCACGCACACACACAGGCACACACGTGTGTGTGTGTGCCTTTGCATACAACTCTATTCTTACTGTATGTATAATTCCTTTATTAAATATTTTTATAAATTTCCTATTAAATGTTAAATTTTATTCATTTATAGCTTAAACTTAAATTATTACACATTACATTGAAAAATCGTGCCTTTATCATACATATACATATGCATAGCTTCAATAAAAATATTTACTCTTATTTTTCTTATATTATTTATATACTTGTGTTCAAAGTATCGTATCTTATTCTTAATCTATATTTTTACTATGGTATTGGTACAAGAAATTTAGGTGCAGTAGAATGGTTGAAATGCCGCATTTTCATTCTCTCCCTCTTACTTCTGTGTAATTATTTTCAAGTTTTTTTAAAAATAAATTCTGCTTATGGAGGTACTTCAAATGAATGTATTTCGGGAAGAAAATAATTGCATAAACAAACACATTGTAAATTAACTATTAATTTACAATGACTTTATTAATGTGGTCATTACAAAATTAAAAAGATAGTATTGTTCTGTTTTTTCACACAGTAAGTATACACCGAAGTTAGATAATATTTCCAAAAGACCATGACAGACTGAGCACGTATTTCAAAAAGTTTATTCCAAGGTAAAAGACATGAAGCTGTGCAGTTAGGTGTGGTACTTAACAGTTATAAAAAAAATGGATTGCTTTTCTTTTCATGAAGTTTTGGAGAAAATGGCAAGGTTCCACTCATTTTGAAATGTCCTCACAAATATCATATAAGGATCTATATATGCTAATGTAAATGATTAACATTTATTGAATGATGTAAGTAGTTGTAGTTTAAACAGACGTTCTAATCAATAATTAATTTAATGGCATAAATTTTACATTCTAAAATTTAACGAAATAGCTTATGGTAAATCATTTTTGTAACTTTCCAAATTTCCTTTTTTTGACACGTGTAATTGAGATAGTATATTATCATTGACTTTATATGGCCATGGACTCGACATAGGTGGGTAGTAGGCGTATGTTCTAAGGAATAGAAGATCTTGAGTTCTATCTCAGTTTGCTGAGAATTGAGAAATGAGTGTTTTGACACCACGTGGAGAATGGCCAAGCAGTTATGGTTCGTTTTAAAGAACTTAAGCATCCACAGGGTAGATTATCTTCCGGAAGGACTTTTCATAAACAAATACGGCCTAGTATTTATGTGTTGCAAAGGAGGAAACTTGGAAAACCCCGAAACACCCACTCCAGCAGACATACATGCAGAATAGAAGCGCAACATTCACATGCCGTTCAACAGTGTCAGGGATCAAATCCAGAACCTTGTGCTCCGAAGAAGGATGTAAACGCCGAAACACCCACTCCAGCAGACATACATGCAAAATAGAAGCGCAACATACATATGCCGTTCAACAGTGTCAGGGATCAAATCCAGAACCTTGTGCTCCGAAGAAGGATGTCCTATCACTGATCCACATTCAGATAAATGAGAAATCTTTTTCTACGTGATTATCTTTCATTATCGGTGCTTGGGAGACTTCAATGATTCGCTAAAGTGGGATTAGTAAATGCATTCCGTTGTCTGGTAAAAATCCTGATGCAAGGCAGTTATTCTCGATTAATATCTGTTGTGTTCAGACATCTTGGCCAGAAAGTCTGCCGCACACACACCCCTGGATTAGACATTAAAATAAAGGACTTGAAGCGTTCCTGAAACTGACGCGTAACTGTGGATGCAATCTATTTGACAAACATTGTTTTTATTAATATTTTATAAGGGAGTGGATCCTCTGGTGTTGCCATCTATCGGAGGAGCTTTAAAGCAAGGTCGTATTTTCACTATCGTTGTACTCAGATTAAACGAAACCTTTTGATTTAATAAGTTTTTTGATTAAAAAATATTCTACGCTCTGCTATAGATTTAACATAGCTTTTATCTATAATAAATATCTGAGTTTTTTCTTCTGAGCAAAAATGAACAATGGAAGCCGAGCTGGCAGTCGAATGGTTAACGCTCTTGCCTTCGGTTCAACAGTTCGTGGGTTCGAATCCCACCTTGGACATGGATGTTTGTAGTGGTTCGGAATCCACTTTAAACCGTAGGTCCCGGTCTAATTAACCCTCAACCCTCGTGTGCAAAAATTGACCGTTGAGCGACAAACAAACGAACAATGGAAGAACTAATCACATGCAATAGACATGAAAGTCAAAAAGTAAAATTATAATATATATATATTATAAGTAATACATCAAGCATCGATTATATTATTTAAATTTTCTTGATTAATTGGCTAATTTTAATCTAAATAATCTTCTTTACATTAAGATTGTTTAGATTAAAATGCTTTATTTAGATTTTATAGTGATTAAATTATGATAATTTAACTTTCTTGATGTTAATGCAAGACTTTCTTTAATTTTATTTGTATTTTCTCCCGTATTTTTATTTGCTATATTGCATGTCACTTTAATTTAAAATGACATTGTTTGGTGATTTTTTGTTTGTTTTTAATAATATTTTAATATTTTTATAATAATTTTAACAGTTGACACACACACACGCCAATATATATATATATGTGTGTGTGTATAGTTACTTGTCATGTTAAAAAAATAGTTAAATGGCGCAAATATATTATTGCGTGAACCATTATATTATATAATTAGAGTTTTGGACATTGATTTTCATTTTTATTCTTGAATTTAATTGACTACATTAATACTAACCTGTTTGAATAAAAAATTGAAAATAATAGGGAACAAAAGTTAGTCAGCTGAAACAAAAAAATTTTCAAGTTTTGAATAAGTAACAAACGTACTTTTCTTTTTAATCAGATACAAAGTTTTCATCAAATGTAAGATGTTGTCAACAGGGGAGATAATAAAAATTGCTAACAAACGCAATTATATATAATTACTGCCTTACTTTATTCAATTTGTAAAGTGAATTTTAGTTTTGTAAAATTAAAAAAAAAACAATAAAAGGAATATCTAATATGTCTGTTGAGATTTTTTATATATAAAAAAAGAAAATGATAAATAGAATAGTCTGTTTATAAAAATGATATCTGCAAGGCCAGAAGATTCTTATTTTATGAGTGAAAGAATAATTATAGTTATTTTTATTTAAAAATACATATCCTTGAACGTGTCTAATCCTTCAATTCCTAACTTTTTTATTAGCTTTTATTAAGTCCGTTTCTTCATAAGATAATTTCAATTCTATAATTTCTCGTCTTTAACAATATAAATATATTATAAATACACATATTTTATATATATATTGTACCGAGCTCCACGGGTTCGTGTTGATTGAGAGTTGAATAAAGCAACCACTTAATGCACACAAGACTTTTATTCGTAAAAACTTCACTAGAGAAACGAAATTCCCGCTGTAACAATCACAATTATACAGCTACAATTCGTCAGATACAATAAGAAATAGCTTCCAATCACAGGTCTCAAATACCTCAGACAGAGAACAACTAGCAGTCACAACTAATCGTCTTCACTCACTGACTGTCTTCACAAAACTGACTGTTCCTGTTGTTCCTGTTGAGTGTGTGTAACTGAGTACCTGCCCGAGGGCATCTACTCATTCATCTGGCATGTTAAAATGAGGTGAGAGAAATTAAATGAATGAAAATATGAGAGTAAAGTTAGGCGAAAGCCTCAGATAGTATTGCATCCGACGAGAAAAAGGCCGCAATAGGTCTGACTTGAGCATCCCCAGGGAGGATACAAGAATCGAATAGTTTATCGAAGTTTCCGGCTTGGCACTTGGATGCTTGCTTGTAGAAGTTTATGTTGAGTTTTTGAATAAAATGTGATAAGTCTTCTAGCTTGAGATCTTTTTGAATGTTTTTGTTCCTTATAAAATAAGGAGCATTAACAATTCTTCGAAGAATTTTGTTTTGAAAGGTATTAATGAGTTGAAGATCTTGTTTGGAGAAGGAACACCAGGCGGGGGAAGCATATGTGATGATGGGTCTAATTGTAGAAATATAAAGTAGTCTTTTTAGTTTTAAATTTAATTTTGATTGAGGTCCAATTAGTGATCTGAGTTTGAAGTAAACATTCCATGCGGTAGTAATTTTTGATTTAATATGAGCAGTCCAGGTGAGTCTATTATTAATTAAGAGTCCAAGGTATTTAGCTTTAGTAACATTTTCAATAGGTTGGCCAAAGATATAGAGTTGATTGTAGATTTTGTGTTTTCCTGGTTTTCTGCTTATGACTATGAGTTTAGATTTAGTTGCATTAATTGCTATTTTCCAGTTTTCACACCAAGTTTCTATTTCTAATATTTTATTTTGAAGTTTTGAAATTGCATAATTAGGATTCTTGGATCTAACAATGATTCCTGTATCATCTGCATAGAATGCAGTTAGGCTATGTCTATCATCATTTATTGGAAAATCAGCTGTATAAAATAAATATAGTATTGGACCTAAAATACTTCCTTGCGGGACGCCGGCATTTATGGGTCTGGTGGTGGAAATAGAATTATTGAGTTTAATATGAAATTTACGATGATTAAGGTAACTATTAATGATAAAGACAATATTATGAGCAATTCCAAGGTGCAATAATTTATAAATGAGGCCTTGATGCCAGACCCTGTCAAAGGCCTTGGCGACATCTAACATTAGAAAAGCAGAGTATTCTTTAAGATAGGATCCTTTGCCAATGAATTCGCAGATTCTGATGAGTTGCTTGGTGGTGGAAAGATCTTGTCTGAACCCAAATTGTTCAGTTGGAATTAAATGTAAGTATATTTTTAGTCTATTGTAGATAATTCTTTCAAATATTTTAGATATCGGGCTGCGGTATTTATACCTGGCTTGGCGGAGAAATCTACCAATTTCGCCAAGGTTCTGGAAGCTTCTAGGCTATCTCGAAAAATATTGGTCCTAGAGCTTAGGTGATGGATGTTTCCAGAAGTATCGATTTCTCGCCAAGTCGCCAAAAATCTCGCCAAAAGTCGCCAAGTCGCTAAGAATCTCGCCAACTGTCGCCAAGTCGCCAAATCATTAGGAAATCCGCTTTTAAACTACAACACGTCTAAATACCGCAATTTTTACCCAAAATGTGAGAATTTCTGATCTGTCTGAGATATTTTAAGACAAATATAATCATTATTTACAAATTTGTAACATTGCCCCCTCTCAAGGACTGCACGTCCCGGGCAGTACAATCCCCTGATAGGAGGCCAAATTTAATATAAAAGAATTTACATTTCAAGAGGATACAGAGCACATTACATACACAAGCAACTAAAAATACAAGAAAATAGAAAAGATTAAAATTATCTATACTATTTACAAAGAGACCATGGTCTACTAATTTTTACTCTACATTACGATAAGGAGCTAATCTATCATAATGTACTACCTTTGGTTTTGAAGCAGATGATTTTCTTATACGAACCACGACGTCGTTCAGTCTTTTTAGGACTGTGTAGGGACCTTCCCAGTTGGCTTGCAACTTTGGAGAAAGTCCTTTACGTCGAATCGGGTTCCACAACCAAACTTTGTCACCTTCTTGAAATTCATGTCCCGTCGCTCTTGTGTCATATCTTGTCTTCATTCTTTCAGTCGTCAGGTTGATTCGGTCTCGAGCGAAGTTATGGACATCTTCAAGACGTGCCTGAAGGTCTCGAAGGTATTCCTCTGGCGATGAAGATGTATCCGGTGGACGTCCAAACTGAAGATCACAAGGGAGACGAAGTTCGCGACCAAAGAGCATCTGTGAAGGAGTATATCCGGTAGTCTCATGGACAGCACTGCGATATGCAAGCAGAAACAGCGGTAGCTTCAAATCCCAATCTTGCTGATTTCTGGAAACCATAAGTGAAAGGTTATTCAAGATGGTTCTGTTAAACCTCTCTACCATGCCATCCGATTGTGGGTGTAGTGGCGTGGTCTGCGTCTTGTCTATTCCGAGAATTTGACACATTCCTTTAAACACAACAGAGGTGAAATTTGTCCCTTGATCAGAATGAATTTGTAAGGGTGTGCCGAATCTGGAAACCCATTGCTGCACTAGAACCTCGGCTACTGTAGTCGCCTCTTGATCGGGGATTGCAAACGCTTCAGGCCACTTAGTAAAGTAGTCCATGACAACTAGTATGTATTTGTTGCCATTTGAAGATCGTGGTAAAGGACCCAAAATGTCTAATGCTATTCGCTCAAAAGGTGCTCCTACGTTGTACCGCTGCAACCTTCCTCGGTTACGTTTCTTCGGTCCTTTACGTGCCGCACAGTCATCACAAGATTGGCACCATTTCTCTACATCTTGTCTCGTTTTGCTCCAATAGAAGCGTTCTCGAACTTTCTGTAGAGTTTTCATTACTCCGAAGTGGCCTCCAGTTGAGCTACTATGCAATTCTTTCAAAACATCTGAAATTCTTGATTTTGGAAGAACAAGCTGCCATTTGAAATTACGTCCATCATCGGACTCCCATTTCCTGTATAAGACACCATTTCTTATATGGAGTGAGTCCCAAAGAGCCCAATATTGTTTAGTAGCAGGACTGTAGGTGGAGATATCCTGCCAACTTGGTTTCATACTGGAAGATTCTTTTAATTCTAAAATTGGATTTATATCTGGGTCTTCTTTTTGGGCTTCTCTAAGTTCTTTATCACTCCATGGGTCTGGTTTCGATGGAGGTGAAGCAGTAACTTGGCGTACAGAAGGATTTACTAACTGATAGTTCTTCTCTACTCTAGAACAATATCGGCAGCTTTCATTACACGGTTTCCTTGATAGTGCATCAGCATTTCCATGCAGAGTTCCTTTGCGATGACGTATTTCAAAGTCAAACTCCTGGAGTCGTTGAATCCATCTGGCTACCTGTCCTTCTGGATTTTTAAAATTTAAAAGCCAGGTTAAGGATGCGTGATCGGTGCGGAGCAAGAACTTTCTTCCATAGAGATAATGGTGGAAATGTTCTATGGCTTTGACGATTGCCAGCAATTCCTTCCTGGTTGTACAATAATTCCGCTCTGGTTTCGAAAGACATTTACTCCAATAAGCAATGACATATTCTTTATCATCAATTTCTTGCGACAAAACAGCTCCGATATTTTCGTTGCTGGCATCCGTATCTAAAATGAATAATTTTTCGGGCTGGGGATATGCAAGAACGGGCGAAGATGTCAACGCCTCCTTCAGTTGTTTAAAAGCTTTCTCACATTCATCTGTCCATAGAAATCTCTGTTTAACTTCTGTCAACTTGTGAAGAGGTCTGGCAATACTTGAAAAACCCTTAACAAATTTCCTGTAATATGTGCATAGTCCAAGAAAACTTCTTAATTGGTGGACATCTTTTGGACGACTCCAGTCCTTAACTGCAGAGATCTTTTCAGGATCTGTTCTTACACCTTCAGCAGAGATAATGTGTCCCAGATAGCTTACTTCACGTCGGAATAAATTACATTTGCAAGGATTCAGCTTCAGGTTGGCCATTTTTAATTTTTCCAGCACCTTTCGGATGTTTCTTAAATGGTCTTCGAATGTGCGCCCTACAATAATGATATCGTCCAAATATACCAAACAGGCTTCGTAGGAAAGTCCTCGTAATACTGTCTCCATCAGGCGCTCAAACGTTGCAGGTGCATTGCAAAGCCCAAATGGCATAACCTTGAACTGCCAAAGTCCTTGTCCTGTGGTGAATGCAGTCTTTTCTCGATCCTCAGGATGTATCTCTACTTGCCAATAACCACTCTTGAGATCCAAAGTCGAAAACCATTGTTTTCCAGATAAAGCATCAAGTGTATCGTCAATCCTAGGAAGAGGGTAACTATCTTTTTTAGTGATGTTGTTTAACCGACGATAGTCAACGCAGAATCGGGTAGAACCATCTTTCTTCCGAACTAAAACAATAGGCGAAGCCCAAGGACTCTCTGATGGCTCAATAATGTCATTCTGCTGCATTTCCATCAGAAGATTATCCACCTCTTCCTGCTTAGCGAATGGCAATCTTCTCGGATGTTGTTTAATGGGTGGATGATTTCCTGTATTGATTCGGTGCTGCGTCAATTTGGTTCGCCCAACATCATCTGATTTCTTGGAAAAGAGATCTCCGAATTCTAATAATAAATTTCTTGCAGCATTCCTCTGTTTATCATCTAACTCTGCTCTCTGAAGGAGTTCATTAATTAGAGTGTCAGGAGGCTCAGATAGTGTGGCTTGACAATTTCGGTTAATACAGGTCACTGGAGTGCAAGTCGCTAGCACTTCTCCTTCTTTTATAAGTTTTACCTTATTACTTAGATTAGCAACTCTTACCGGGATTACATTTCGTGAAAGGTCGACGAGTGAAGAAGCCACTAGTACTCCTTTAACGCTATTGTCGGAATCTGGATATTCAGTCAATCCATAATGAAAATTATTATCTTCTGAAAGAGCTCCGCAAACTATTGTCTCAGTTCTTGGTGGTAATGTTGTTTCACTCTTCGCAGTTATATGATGGACTGTTTTAATATCTGAATATTTCGTCTTAAAAATCGCTATGTCTTCAGAACATGAGTGTAGTTCATTATTTTTAAAATCTAACTTGAAATGGTTTTCTTTGAGAAAGTCCAATCCGAGAATAAATTCGTCATTTATATCAGCGACATATGCCATATGATGGTACACGGCATTACCAAATGCAATGCTTAGATTGACTTTTCCATGCACTTTAATCTTATCACCCGTCACAGTTTGGAGGGTAATGCAGGGCGGAGTCCAGATGAGTTTCTCACCAAGTTTGCGAGCCAAATCTGTCCTAATGATAGTTACGTTGGCTCCAGTATCGATTATCATTCTGCAGGGAACTTCGTTGACATGTCCCATAACAAAAAGTCCGTTGTCGCCGCCACTTACGGAAGAAATGTGAAACAATTTGAAATGGGGCTTCTGACTCTCTGGACATCTCCGCCCCGCGAGATGGCCACATATTAGTTTCCCTGTTGTGGTGGAAGATCATTTCCACCCTCTTTTTGTTTCGGGCAGTCTCTATGGACGTGTCCGACTGCACCGCAAGTCCAACATTGAATCTTCATGTTTCTGCCACCTTTACTCATTTCTAAGCTACGGACTTTTCGCCGCAGATCTTCAATTTGCTTTCTTAAATTACAGTCCGTATCAGTAGCAGAGACGGCTCTGATTGAGTGCCGGTCTTTACGCGCGGCCTGCTGGGCAGCCTCTATCTTATGTGCGTATACTAGGGCAGATCCGATATCCTTGACATCGGCGAGTCTAAGTGTTTTCTGTATCTCTGGATCCCGCACACTATCGATGAAGTGATGGAGAGCCAAATCTTGACGTGTCTCAGCTGGGCAGTCCGAAAATGCTAGATGGGAAAGTCGCTGAATATCGGCAGCCAATTCTTGCAGACTTTCAACCGCTTTTTGATAGCGGGACTTTAACTGTAGTCTGCTATATTCTTTGGTGCACTTATCTCCAAACCGCAGCTCAAGCGCACTCGATAAGGCTTGGAAATCGTGCCTCTGTTCCTCCGGAAGCGTCTCGAGGATGTCAGCCGCGTCTCCTCTTAAAGAAGCCGCCAGGTGAAAAGCTTGGGCTCGGGGATTCCATCCATTGGCTTCCGCTACCATCATAAACTGGGTCTTGTATACTTGCCAGGATGATTTCCCATCAAATGTTGAGAGTTTAATATTGGCTAGGGATGGCACAAATGCCACGTTGGGTTCCTCATGTCTGTTTGACATTTGCTTCTTCAAGCTTTCAATCTCCTTATTGATATTGTCTAATGCTTCTTCCACGTTTCCTTCTATCTCTAGAACTTTAGTTTCTACTGAAGTTACCTTATCCTCCATTGCATTCATCTTCTCCTGAATGATGTTGGAGAATTCTTCTTTAACACTTACAATGTCCTTCTTAAGCTCATCCTGTCCAGATTTTATCTCTTTCATCATCTCGGCGTTAATCTCTTCTTGTCTAGCTTTCATCTCTTCTTGTCCAGCTTTCATCACCTCCTGTCCAGATTTTATCTCTTTCATCATCTCGGATTTAATCTCTTCTTGTCCAGCTTTCATCTCTTCTTGTCTAGCTTTCATCTCTTCTTGTCTAGATTTCATCTCTTCTTGTCCAGCTTTCATCTCGGTTTTCATATCTTCTTGTCCAGCTTTCATCTCAGCCATCTGCTCCGCTAATTTTTCGAGAAGACTTTTCATTAAATCCATATCCATTTTTCTTGTGACACGCTGCATCAACTCTTCAATCCCACTTCTGACACCAGTTGTACCGAGCTCCACGGGTTCGTGTTGATTGAGAGTTGAATAAAGCAACCACTTAATGCACACAAGACTTTTATTCGTAAAAACTTCACTAGAGAAACGAAATTCCCGCTGTAACAATCACAATTATGCAGCTACAATTCGTCAGATACAATAAGAAATAGCTTCCAATCACAGGTCTCAAATACCTCAGACAGAGAACAACTAGCAGTCACAACTAATCGTCTTCACTCACTGACTGTCTTCACAAAACTGACTGTTCCATGTCGGGCTGCGGTATTTTTACCTGGCTTGGCGGAGAAATCTACCAATTTCGCCAAGGTTCTGGAAGCTTCTAGGCTATCTCGAAAAATATTGGTCCTAGAGCTTAGGTGATGGATGTTTCCAGAAGTATCGATTTCTCGCCAAGTCGCCAAAAATCTCGCCAACTGTCGCCAAGTCGCCAAATCATTAGGAAATCCGCTTTTAAACTACAACACGTCTAAATACCGCAATT
The DNA here is from genome assembly GCA_037975125.1 of Latrodectus hesperus. NCBI lineage: Eukaryota > Metazoa > Arthropoda > Arachnida > Araneae > Theridiidae > Latrodectus > Latrodectus hesperus. The sequence goes on along the minus strand of JAJQOW010001688.1, from coordinate 15,273 downwards.
TTTACTCAAAATGTGAGAATTTCTGATCTGTCTGAGATATTTTAAGACAAATATAATCATTATTTACAAATTTGTAACAATATATATATATATATATATATATATATATATATATATATATATATATATATATATATATATATATATATATATATATATATATATATATATATATATATATATATATATATATATATATATATATATATATATATATATATATATATATATATATATATATTATATATATATGAAAGAATAACTCACACACACACGTATATGTACATATGTATATATATATATATATATATATATATATATATATATATATATATATATATATATATATATATATATATATATGAATTTTCAATTTTGAATGACATAGAAGTATTGTCAAATTCAAGATAATACAGGAAGAATTAATTTAACATCTTCGAGAATGTTACACAACTGGTCATACATAATGCAAGACCATAAGAGGAGAATGTAAATCATGTGAAATTTACATCATGGGCTTACAGTGACAAGATATGCAAATCATAAACATTGCAGCGCATGGGAATATCTCGGGCGACAGTAATGTCACCCGCGCAAGCACTGTATAAAAGGAGAAGAAATTGATTGTTTGACCTTGGGCAGTTATTTATTCCTATGTAATTTTTTCGTTAACTGTTTCACTGTGTGTCCTAGAAGAAGACATCGGGCAAGTTTCTGAATTTGGTCGAGAGAGAAATTTAGCCTGTGTGGGAGATTATTTTTCAGAGAAATGTTGTGAGAAAAACCAAGCAATGCAGATCTTTAATCACTGGATGCAGGAAGCGATGGCGGACATACAATATTCATCTGGTTGCGCTGCTGTACGTGATGAGTCACATTGTGGGCATAAAAGTGACGAATCGCTCAGCCACGTCATGAATTGCAACACAACATATTCAGTTTGCATTGCATCTTTCGGATTCACTAGTACCATTCGACGTAGTTTGCAGGGATGATGTCCACAAAGATTCCATTGCTTGGTTTGCTCTGAACTCAAAGTCAAAATATTTTGCGCCGCCAATAGTGCCGTGAACAACGAACATGGACAATGGAAGAGGATGATATCAACTTCACAGACGAGTCCCAATCTGCAACACCTCCATGATCATATCCGATTCTGCAGATACCATGGTGAGAGACTCTGTTCAACTTTGCGTTATACATCTTTAAGTGGTCCTGCAATTGGTATCGTGATTTAGAGTTCTATTGGATCCTCTTGTACGCATTGTCAATAGACCTCTAGTACGCTCCTCATCCCTCTAGTACGCTAAAGTGTCATCGCTACACCCTAAGGTGTTGGAACTAGTGATCCTTTGATGCTTTCAGTGCCTGCCATCAGTCATATTCCACCTGCTTAATACGTGACCACATGTGGCGCACTATGTTCAAGAGTTCTTTTTTCTCATCAAATTGAATTGCTTCCTTGGTCTGTTTGTTCTATCGTCGATATTAGGCCTGTGATCTTTACTTGTACAATAACTGGTCCGAGGTACATCACCTGTTGCTACACCGGATCAACTTTGGCAGTGTGTAGAAGCCGCATGGATTACTATACTATAAGGATACATCCAAAGCCTCTTTAATTCTACGCTAAGATGTGTAGCGAAGATTACTGCCAACAATTGCGACTTATTCCAACTGCTGTTATTTTCACCATTTACTCTTTACAGGAAGCTGTTATTTTAATCATTTTCTCTTTCCGTAACGTTTTATTTTCCAAATAAAGTTTGCTGCGTATCTCTGTTCTTTCTTGTTGTTACTTTTCTGGTGACCAGCACTATTTTACCAGAGAAATATATGGTTGGTAATGGAGCAGAGACAAATGTTATTGAACAAAGTGTTTCGCAATTTGTTCAATGAATATAATTATAACAAAATATTTTACTTTTTTTTTACTTTCCGTAAAAGTGAAATGGTATCTTTCATCTTCCTTTAATATCATTTATGCTGTTTCTGAGACAAAATTTGCTTATGTTTTTTCCGTGAATATTGAACAGATAAGTAAATGCATATAGTACAAAACTTATGATTACTCCCTATGCTAAATTACAAAGACAAATGAGAAATCAATCAGCTATAATTAAACTATTTAAGAATAGAAAGATATGATCGATATTATTTTAAATACAATGAATACAATTTTATAATTGAACAATAATCTAAACTGTATTAACATCCCTTCATTCTATAATTTAAATAATTCTGAAACAAAATAAAAATAAACGCGATTAAAATTATTTATATTATAGAACTTCCCTAATGTTACATAAAATCTCCAAATGTTTTAATGCTCTCTGTTTATTTCTATCATTTAATTAAATCAAACTTTCTAATTGAATTGTAAAAAATGTGAGGCATTAAAAATGCTGAATGAGTTAATATATGATTAAATGTATTAACATATGTAAAAATAAGTTATAAGCATTCACAAATGTTTTACTTTAAATTGCAGCAAAAGTTGTCTTGGTTAATCTGTGGTTTGGGTACCCCTTTCTCGAAAAATGGGCGATAGACGCTGGCTATTTCATTCTAAATGCACTCCTTGTGGCAACCCTGTCTTTTTATGCGCTTCTCCGGAGAGGAGGCGCTCGTATGCTGTTTTCGCGCATGCTTATTAACAACTCTTTTGTTTCAGTATTCCTATTGGTCGTTAATTATTTTGATTTTGAAATAACTGTAAAATTTAAAATTTGATGCATGACTTTTTATTACCGTTAGATTTGCCCTGGAGGTAGTACGTGAGTTATTTATTTGTTTCAGTGTATTTTTATTTTTAATTTTAAAAAATGTGATAATTTTTCTCCATATTCTAGTGTATTTTTTGTTATACAATTCGTAAAAAAAACATTGTTTTTGTTTTCGTTGCTATACTAACGGAGAAATTCGTTAAAAACACGGATTTCGGTTCGTCGACATAGAAATGACGTTTTTGCGTAGTGTCTCTCGGAGCATTCAAATCCGCGAAACAACACGCAAAAACGCGCCATTTGGCGACTTTTTGAAATTGTGCGAAGCAGGGGACTCAAAGCACATTTTCACCGTTGTCTTAATTACTGTAGAAAATGCATAGTAAATAATTCAATTTTATTTATTTTTTTCATTTCACTTCTAATTAATATTGAAATAACATGCTTGGGTCAACGCCATTTCTAACAAAAAAAGCATAAAGTTAAATAAATTATAAATGATGAAAAACTTTTGAAGAAAGTGCGTACTATTCCATTATACCTCGTACGATAATCATCGTAACAAAAAAGAAAAAATGTAATTACTGTCGTAAATATTTGTGTCATGTATTGTTTAAAAATGTTTTAATATTTTTAATAGTTTTTAAAAATGTAAAGTGTTCTACTTAGATTATTAAAACTAAATAATTATCATGTGTTAGCAAAATATTAAGGACCTTAATTTTCTTAGTCTATGTCGATTACATAAGCAAAAGCAAAGTATTTATGAACACTTACTTAGAAACATAAATAAGCAGTATGATTTGATTGATTGAGTAGTATGATTAGATTTAATGATTTGAGAAATAAATGAATTTGACGACTTGAAACTTAGGAATATGCCAATGTTTTTTATTTGGGTGAAATTGTACCGTACGGTCACCCTTGGTGAAATTTTCAAAATGTCGCCAAGGATGACCATATGACGAATTTCCGATCTGTAAAAACGGCGGAAGGAAAATGGCTGAAATAGTGACAAATATTTTATACATTGATATCTAACAATAAGCTCAACCGATTTTACAAAAATAGCAAAAAACGCAGATTTATAGACTTCAAACATCAATGGTAAAATAATAAAGTTGATATGTTAAATTATCCATAAAATTTTTTGATTAAATTTTATATTAATGAATTTAAATCGGTAAATATTCATGAGAAATTAATGACATATAGGGTTGCCAAAATACTTGCTTGTCAAGTTTCCAGTAAAAATATTCGCCAAAATTGGCGTCTAAAAACGCGCCAAGGGTGACCGTACAGTCAGTCTGATCTGTTACTTGTCCTGAAGTCGTGCCATTAATGTAAACAAGATATTTAAAATGTTGTTTTAGGTGATATAAATATAATTTAATCGACAATGATGTTTAGAATTTTCAATATTTAAAATTGTTTTATTTTTCTATTGCAATCATTTTTTTCTTCCTGCGTTGAATAGTTTCAACCATCCATTTAAAAAAAATCTGCTTTGACATTTTAATATTTTTTTAATCACATGATTTTTCTATCTTTTATCTTCACATTGCACTTTGCTTATGAAATATATGAATGGAAAATTTTTCCTCCTTCATTATTTCTTATGACCTATTGGCTTCGGTTTTCCCTGGATGATGCGGCATGGTATTTTCATTGAGATCTTTTAAATATTTCCTTTGGCGTCAGTTTCGTGATTACAACTTGTCATATTAAATTAGAAATATAATGGGTTTTATTTAAGTATTGTGTGTGTACCTCAAGATGTATATAAAGTTCATACTTAGAAATAAAACTTATTTACATTGAGTTTAGTTGAATAGATTCATCAATTTGGGTAGATTTTATTTTCTGCTACAATGTTTATTGTAAGTAAATTAATTTACTCGAAAAATATATTTAGAATTTTTTTATATATTTTTATTCTTCTGCTAATACTTGTTTTTTAGATTAGTTTTATTTATTAATTTTAATAAATAATTATTAACAATTCCAAAGCATTTTAAATTCTTATTCCGTAAAAGAATTTCTTAAATTCTTTAGATTCTGTTATTTCTGATAACGATTACGATATTTTGCATTGGAAAATAATTATGTAAAAATCATTTGCTTTTTAAGAAACGTTTTGAAATGTTTTTCGCAACAGATTCGAAATGCTGATCAGTACTTAAACTCTAAAAGTAAAGAAATAGACAATAGTTAGATATAAATATATCGCGCATATGATCAAAGGAAAATCACCTGTATTGAAATCAAATTCTATGAATTATAAATTTTCAAATTAAATAGAATTAAATTTCTGAAAATAGAAAAACTGGAAAGATATGGGATCTTTTTAATATCGTCTCACACAAAAGCGAAGATTTGTTCCATAGAAGTAAATTATTCCGATTATAAAAATACAAAACATTTGAAATAAATTTACCTAAGTAAAGAAAATTTTAAAATTTTCTTATCTGTTTTTAGAATAAATATTAGCAGAATTAGGGAATAGATTATATGAATCATCCTAAATATTTCTCATAAATATAATGTATTCCTTAATTCTGATAACACTATTACTACCACCTCATCACATGAATTACTCCACATACTTCTAACATTTCAGCATTTTGATTCACATGTAAATTAATTTTTAACACCAAGATAAAGTTTGCCGACCATTTGTTATAATATTGTTGATGAAGATACTTGTTGCCATCCAGTGAGTTAAAAGCAGTTTCACTTTTTGCATAGATTTCTTTCAATTTAGTATAATAACACACATTAACCTGAAATACTCTAAATTCAAATCAGGCACTGTTTCTGAGGATTATGCCCATTGTGAAAATTCTGATCTCTAAAATGCCTTCAGTTAACTAGATTCGGATAGAATATCACTATAATTTAGATTTGATATATACATATTGACATACCTTAATGAATTCTGATATTTCTCACTTTAGATTTTATTAAATCTTTTAAAAATAGATAATCTTAATGCTTAACACTATTGGGACTTTCTGATTTTCTTTGTGCTAATTTTAGAACAAACAAAAAAAAGCCAATTTGAGATAAAAATTAGATATCGATATTCTAATAAAACAAATTGATGATGTTGTTCCTTTTAACGTTATTAAACTTGATTTATTAATTTGTTTTTCACGCACGAAAAAATTTCGGCTAATCTTAATTATCTTAATTAGATGTCTATTTGTACACCTTAATAAATTCCTGCTAATTAATCATTTCCTCGGTGAATTATAAAATAAAATTCATCAAAATTTAAAACAATTTGTGTCGAAAAAGAAGATTATAAAATCATTTAAGAAAATTATTTAAATTTTATTTTATTTTTGTTTATAAGTAAATTTATAAAATACTTTTTATTTCTATTAAAAATCCTTTATATTACGTAGTAAAATATGAGCTGACTGTGAGAAATAGATTGATGATTTTACTTTATTTTTAAATATTCACACAATCGTCTAATATATTTGTATATTTGAAATGGTTATTTTGGATTATTAGAATAAGTTGAATTGGAATATGTAGTTTTTCATTTGCTTATCTTATTTAAAAAAAGCATAAAATTTTTTAATTTTCATAAACGTATTGAAATTTTCAAAATTTTACTAAGAGCTTTATATTTATGCAAATATAAAACAACGTAAAATGTTGAAATATTTTAAAGCGAAAAACGTAATAAATTCGAGATCAAAATCCTTTATATATAAATCATAAAATGTGACACATTGATGAAACCCCCAATGTTTAGTTCCCAAGCATGCTTGGTACTCAGTTTGTCAACCCACTGAAGGGATGAAAGGCTGGGTCGACCTTGTCCAGCCCGAGGATCGAACCTCGGACCTGTTGTACCTTGAGCATGAAACCTGCCACTAAGCCACCGGGTTTATGAAACATTATTACACTCTCTAAAAATCCTTAAAAAGTAAAATAATTAGAAAATCGCTTATGTCTTGAGTAGTTATTTTTGAAGTTGTTTAAAAAATGTAACAGCATTTAATGTTTGGATACTGATACAAATACTTATAATAGCAACTAACTAAAATACTAATAAAACTATTTACTTGAAGAAATCCTAAACAATATTTTACATCTATTATTTTTCAGATTGTAGCGTTGTTAACCGAGATTGTTATAAATGTGAATTGCCTGCCTCTTATAACAACACAGGTATGTATATTTTTTTATTTTAGTAATTAAATTTCAATACTTTCTACACTTTAAGACTTCATCACAATAGAAGACTTATCCATGTATTAAAGACAGTTTATGAGGGAAAATATAAGCTCACATCATTGTAGGTTTGAAACAGATTTCAGTAGCTGTTTATAATCTAAAAATTCTTTTATAAATTTTTTAAAAATTGATTCAGCCAGTAGAAAATTACAGCTTTTTAATACAAACAATCAAATTACTTTAACAGTATGTTAATCCAATTTATTTGTTCATAATTTGCTACATAAGTTATAAATTTGTATGGATATATATTTTATTTATTGTGGTATATATATTACTCATAAACTGTTACTAATGGTTTATTTGTTCTAAAATTCACTTAATTTATTTAATTCATAAGTGTAAATACATCGACACCCACATTATTAGATATATTTATATTTGAAAATGTTTTTAAGAAAATAATATAAGTAAGTCTTTGAACAGAACCCCTTGCACACAATAAAAAACAATAATTTCGAATACCATGATATAACTGTAGCAAAAGATAGCAATTAAAAATCATAAATTAAAATATAATTACCTATATTAAAGTTAGAAACATTTTAGAATTATTAAAAAAAAACAAATATTAGAAAAATAAATATATCTTCAATCAACATTCAATAAAAAAAATTTATTTTCCTTTACATACAGTTGTACAGAAATGCAGTACAAGCCTTTCAAAGACAAATTAATTTAGTGACAAAGAATTTTAAATTGGTGGCAAAAATATAACCAAAAGATTTAAATAAATAACTTCCAAAGACATTAAAATTTATTGATTGCTTGAGGTATTTTAATAAGTTATCTCCATAAACCAATAAAATGAATTTTCAAAAACTAAAATTGGATGAATGTTAGAAGTGTTTGAATATACACTACTGGCCATTAAAATTGCTACACCAGGAAAGCGGCACACCACACACGTGAAATTTGCATGACAGGTAGAACTTGCTGTGATATGAAAATGATTAGATTTTCAGCGCATTCATACAAAACAGGTGACAGAAGCGACATCTACAATGTGTATAAAACCAAAGATTTGACAGCAGTTTTCTCATACTCAATTTCCGTTTCAACGTTGTTTTCGGCAAAGAAGGTTGCTGTAATGCCTCGTGTAAGAAGAAGAAATGCCTATCAGCACGTTTCTGACTTTGATCGAGGAAGGATTGTAGCCTACCGGGATTGCGGTTTATCGTAACGCAATATTGCTGCTCGCATCGGTCGAGACCCCATGACTGTTAGCAGAATATGAAATCAATAAGCAGTATATTCAGGACAACCATACGGAACGTCATGCAGGATCTCAGCGACCCCCATCACTAACAGCAGAGAAGACAGACACCTTATCCGCATGGGCACAAGGGATCGTATAGCCATGTCACGAACACTGAGTCGAGAAATGGAGTCATTTATAAGGCAACAAGTTTCTGCTCGAACAGCTTGACGACGTTTGCAGCAGCATGGATTGTCTGCACGGCGACCATGGCTTCAGCTACCATTGACGCTATGTCACAGACAGGAGCGTCTTCAATGGTGTGATCACCGACGAACCTGGACACGGGAATGGCATCACGTCATCTTTACAGATGAATCTCGGTTCTGTATACAGGACCATGATGGCCGCATCCGTGTTTGGAGGCATCGTAGAGAACGCACTTTGCCAGCTTGCATTGGACATCGTCATGCTGGTCCACCTGCTGGAGTGATGGTATGGGGTGGCATTGGATACACGTCTCGATCACCTCTTGTTCGCATTACTGGCACTTTGAACAGCAACCGTTACATTTCCGATGTGTTAAGGCCCGTGGCTCTGCCCAATCTTTGAAGCCTCCCTAATGCTTTGTTTCAACAGGATAATGCACGACCGCATGTTGCCCATACTGTTCTGAACTTCCTTGATACAGAACGGGTTCGACTCTTACCCTGGCCAGCACGTTCTCCTGATCTGTCACCAATTGAGAACGTGAGGTCAATGGTTGCCAAGCCATTGACACGCCATCACTCACCATCCACTACTGGCGATGAAATGTGGTATAGTGTTGAAGCTGCATCGACTGAGATCCTCATACATGCCATACAATCTCTGTTTGACTTCATGCCTAGGCGGATAATTGCTGCTATTGCAGCCAGAGGTGGCTGCTCTAGGTACTGATTTCTCAAGATCTATACATCCTAATTTCCTGTAAATCTAATCACTTGTTCTTTCCACTATAATGTATGTGTCCAATAAATATCGTTCTGTTATTTGCATTCCTTCTTGGTGTAGCAATTTTAATGGCCAATAGTGTACATTTAAGTATACCATATTACTATGAGTGAATAAATAATTTTCAAAAAGCAAAATTGGACACATGTTAAAGGTGCTCCATGAGTCAAATAACAATCAAAAATTAAAATCGGTGGCATATTGAAGGTGTTCCATGGTTTGGTTTGTTTGTCGCTCAACGGTCATTTTTTGCACACGAGTAAAACGGTGTTCCATGAGTGGACAAATAGTTTTCAAAAGTTAAAATGTAAGGTATTTTAAAGATATTCCATGAGCGAAATTAATATTCAAAAATTAAAGTTGGTCACATATTTAAGGTGTACCATGAGAGAATAAATAATTTTCAAAAAAATTAAAATGGATGGCATATTGAAGGTGTACTATGAGTCAAATAAATAACATTCAAAAATTAAAATCGGTAGCATACAGAGACTGTTTTATGGGTGAGTAAATAACTCTGAAAAAAACTATAATTTGATTAAAGTGATAAGTGTTTCAAATACTTCAATAAATTACCACTTCCAGGGAATAAACTACTTTAAGGAATTAAAATTGGAGGGATGTTAGAGGTGTTTTAAGTATTTCAATAAACAACAGCAATGAATGAATATTCACAAACTTGGAATTAGTACACATAGTATATTACAAATATTATTTAAAAAAAATCAAGCAATTAAATTGTTTTATTGAACTTAGTATGTCCATATTACACTTCCAGGATCTTCAGAAAAACACAAGAGTTCAAAAACCCTATTTTTTCAATTACGACATTAAATTGGAAGAAAATGCTGCTGGCAGTTCCAGGTGTGAATCTTCAGAAGATCACGGCAGAACTGAAGGATTCTACACAATCCAAAATGATGAAGGCCACTACAGGATTGTCAAGTACACTGCAGACGAAAATGGATTCCGGGTCACCATTCAGAGCAATGAGCCAGGAACTGGTAATCAAAATCCGGCTGATGTAACCATCCATTCAAAAGTGGATAGTCCTGTCTTACAAGCTCAGGCACTTCAAAACAATGCATTTGCTAGTAATTCTCTTGAATCTTTTCCTGAATCGGGTAGAGTTGGAACATTTTTACCCAAGGATGAATTTCGGGCCATTCCTGCGTAAAGGATTGAAAAACCGGAAGAACATTGACTTTCTTTAGAAATATAATTAGAGATAAATTTTTATAAAGAAAACAATGTATTGTTATATTGGCAGAACCGTTATGTTATTTTGTGTTGATTGCAAACATGGAAAGAAGTTATCTTTTTGGAATCATTGAGCATGTTTGATTAAATTGTTTTCATTAAGCTATTCCATTTTGTGATCTCCATAATTTCATTAAATTATTTAAGCTAATGACTCTTGTATTTTAATAATTAATTTAGATTGATTACTATTCTTCAATTGAAGTAGTTTTGTTGTTCTGGATTGTGGAGTTTCTTAAGCTGTGGGTTACGACCACTTGAAATATACCAGGACTCGCAACACGGTCATAATTTAAGCAATTTTGATGTTTATAGAGCTTATTATTGGCAAAACCGAATTTCCAATGATTTCTGAAATTGTCATAAACTTTTTTAAACTTTTTCTACGACTTGTTTGTAAGTGAGTGGGACTTTATGGTAATAAAGTCACACTTTTGATCAAGTCTATGGAATATTGACGAACTGTGGTGTCGTCTTTTTCAATAAAATTTGATAATGTTGAAATTCGTGAAACAACTAAGAGTCTTTGAATTGCAAATATTTAATGAAGCATTTTACAAGTGAAAGTAACTATACATTAACTGAACTATATACGAGCATGTTATATATACTCGTATATAGGGTTTGGAAGACTTGAACACAACCACCAATCAGCATTCCACATGATTGGGGAAAATTTTTCGGACGTCTTAGAAGACTCCAACTTTACTGACTGAAAAAACTGATTTTATGTTTCTTCGCGATTACTTATATTATATATAATATACAACAAAAATAAAAAGGCAAACCCTACCATTAATGCTTAATCTTCGTACATACACTATTAGAAGTAAGTACATTTTCACAGTAATGAACCCCCAAGTTGTGCGATAATTGATGAACATGCCACAGATTGTAGTTAACATTTAATTATAATCATACCCATTAGACTAATGGCAATCATTGAATTTATGAGAATATATAATTGAATTCATTTTTATTAATATTTCTAAGTTTGTAAACTACTTAAAATTTTCACATTGTGTTCTATGTTTTAAACTTCAATGTTGAAGTTAGTGAACTAAAACTGCAGTAGTACATTACAAGGTAAAGACAGGCAGTTGAACTCACGCTTCTGTAGAATCTGCACGGTTACGTGGTTAAAGAGTAAGTGGTGGAGGCGTATAATTAAATACGGTTACAGTATAACTATCGTGGTTGAAGCCTGAGGATTATTATAACCCTAATTATTCCAGATGTTTTTAAGTCATAAATTTTGCCATAAGATTTCAGGGAAAATTTTGGGTACCTTGTTAAGGTAAATAATGGAAAATAATATTCAGTAAGTAATAATAATATTTATATTTGAGTGTTATAATTTAATATTTAGTATTATTAAATTATTTATACAGAACCATTTTCTTAAATGACAATTACATTTTTAAATAATGTTATCGCGGAGTAAATATACACATTTTCTCACCATATTATATTCAATTTAATGTGCATACAACCTTTCGAAATGTTTTATCTGCACATTTTTATGCACAGAAAAATTCAGCTAATTATTCCATCGAAATTAATGGAATTGTCTAGCTATATTAAATTTAAGAATTTTTTTTATAAAACTTTAAATACTCTTTGAATGAGAAAATAAAGATGTGCAGTGAAAATTTATAATTTTTTTTTATGTCAGTTGAAAAGTATTGATGAAATCAAGCTTTTGTAGCCACTTTAAATAGATATACATTTTACTTTTTTGGTGCAGAATAGCTGAAGAAAATTATATATTTTTAATATGTGTTATTTTTTTATATTTAATGCTTGTAAATATTTACTTATAGATGTTAGGGCAGAAAACTTGAATTAGCAGAAAACTTGAATTCTGGGAAAAATTATCTTGATATGTTTTAAACATAAAGAACTTTTATGTATAAAAAACAAAGAATTTTTATTTGCACAACCTGAAATTTTTATTAAAATGTGTTTTGTTATTTAAGAAAATATTAAATTTGCGTTGTTGCTTCACAATGAAATACATATCTCAAATAAAGATTGAAATGAATAAAAGTAGATACATACAAAAATCAAAATTTATTACATTTCGAATTTTTCAAAAAAAAATCAGGTGAAAAATTAATTTTTTTTCAAATTTGCTAGGATTTTTATTAATTTAAGGATTAAATTAAGCAAAAAAATTATTGTTAGCATTTGTTCTTCTAGCTTTCAAATTACATTCTTAAATTATTTAGCTGGGAAAACTATGGTAAAGATATACGAGTGAAAAATTAATTTTATTTTGGTATTAAAGAATTTTTAATGGTTATTCATTTGTTAGAGCATTGTTTTTCTTCACAGACATTTATTACCAACTCTAAAATAATTAGTTTTATAAACTTTACAAGTAGTATACAAAAAAGAAAAAAATGATTTTGATTTATTAATGTCATAGTATAACGATTGCTCTTACAAAGTTGGCATTTCTAATGCTCGTTGATTTTTTGACAAATAATTTAAAATTCTATTTGACATGCTGAATTCAACCTAAATTATGTGCTATAATTTATAAATATTTTATAATACATAATATATATTTGTGAAGTTGAAAAATATATTTTATGTTCTGAAAGGGAATAATTGTTAAAATTAGTGATCCTAACTGATACTTGATATCCGAAATTGATTAAATGCATCTAATCTTCTAAAATTAATATCTTTAAAGTTAGTGCTTCTTATTGATATTGAAAATTCTTTTAAAAAATTGCTGTCCCTAAAATAATTTTATAATTTGCTAAGATGTATTTCAATTTACTTGTTAAAGATTAATTTTATATTATTTAAAAAAACATTTGAAGAGTTTTAGTAGTTTTTGGAGAGATTTTCAACACTAAAAGCTTGTGATGCATTCCTGATTTTATATTCGCAAAAGGTAAGTCTACTTGTGTAAATTTTCAAGGATAATTGCTACAAGGGCTAAAACGTAGATTATCATCCTGGCGGGATACTCTTGGTTAACGATCGATAATTTTGACATTATGATCTGCTCTCAAAGAATATTTTCCCTGAGGATTCTTCAGTAGAATGGAAGGGGGGTTTCTCAATACAAGAGAATTGAATTGATGCAGTCTTTATGATCATGACATTGACCTTTTCACAGTTATGGAAGCAAACCTTAATCTGAGGAAAATGCAATATTTTCCATTTTATGGTTATTACCTTTATAACTTATCAAAATCAAGACAAATTGCAAGCGGCATCTTAATCGGGGTAAAAAGGTATTACTGAAAAACATTTCAAAATAATTAAAGATATGAGTCACGATTCAAACAAAAGTGAGGTCATACTTTTGCACGTGTGGTAACACAGCGCTCATTTTAAAATTTATGCTATATATAATTCTTCGATAACAAATCGTGTTTTTCTAACCTCAATAACTCATCAAAAACAATATTTATAGAAGATTTTAATATCTATTCACCACATCATGATACAAAGATGTAAATGATCCTGGCAGAGAGGTTGAGGATCTTTTGAAGCTCTTTTCTCTCTCTCTATATATATATATATATGCACACAGTATGTCCACTAAAGTTCCTTGCCACCCTCTTAATTTCGGAAAGGCTGCTACTATATTTATAAAAGTGGTGTCTGTATAGTAAAGTAGCCATGCGCGACCGAATGAAACAGACTACTACGCCACCTGGAAGAAAACTGCGAAGTTAGCATTCCTATCTTGAAAACCAATATACTTTATTTAAGATGTTCAAACTTCTCACCGTCATCTGCAATGCACATTTGGATCCTCGCTTGCAGATCACGTTGCACACGCGACCGTAGTGTGTCGTTTAAGGTCCTGCAATTTTTGTGGAGGGGTCACATACACCTGCTGTTTCAAGTATCCCCACAGGAAAAAGTTCAGTGGAATCAGATCAGGAGAACGTGGAGGCCACTCTTCGAAACCACCATACCCTATCATTTGGTTGCCAAATTCCTTGACAATGTACTGCTTCACTGGAGATGTCTTGTGAGCCCAGGCGCGCCGTCATGTTGAAACCATGGATTCTTAAAATTAAACAACGGCAGGTTCTGCACAAAATCAGGTATTACCTTCTGTAGCAATTGTAAATATCCTGCACCCGTTAAGGTGTCATTGTAAGATATTGGGTCTATCAGGTTATTATTATAAATTGCATGATGTCGAACGTCGACGAAACATTTAGGATTTTCTAGCACCCAGTAATGGATGCTTTGCCTGTTGTATATGTCATTCCGTGAAAAGCATGCCTCATCCGTCCACATTATATCTGGCAATAATGTTGGCTGGACCTGTATCTGATTCATGACGAAGTTGCACCATGCATAGCGTCGCTCGGCATCCCCGTCCACTAAAACCTGTTCAGGCGTTGGTCATTACATACTGCATACAAACTGTTGGAATTATTTTTAATACTTCCGTTCTTCCTAATTCGAAATAAAAGTGAAAAATATAATCAAGAAGACGATTTTTTGTTATTTCAAATATGCACACGTATGATATGCACCGTCACAGCACGAAACAACAAATGCGCTTTTTAACCGTTGTATTCTTCATATTAATGCCAACAAGGTATCTTTTCGTACTAAATCGAGGATGCTCTACAACCTTGTAAATCACTTTTTTACCTATTTCGTTCCGTTTTCGAGATACGAATGCTAACTCCACAGTTTTCCATCAGGTGGCGTGGTAGGTGGTTTCATTCAGTAGCGCATGGCTACTTTACTATACCTAGACATCACTTTTATGAATATAGCAGCAGTCGTTTCGAAGTTAAGAGGGTGGCAAGGGACTTTAGTGGACATACTGTATATATAATCGCATTAATT
>JAJQOW010001687.1:12500-35000 GCA_037975125.1 Latrodectus hesperus | reverse complement strand
AAATTTGATCTAGAGTTCGCAAAATTATATTTAAAACCATTTGTAATGGTTAAATTCCTTTCTGAGCAAAACTTGCACACGTATACTGCGTAATTGGGAAAGTGAAAACTATTGAAATGCAGACTTCTGTACCATTATTATGTTGTCATGTGATAGCTCATTTGAATTTTGGCGTGTTAGAGTATAACATCTGAAATAGACTTCAGAAATCTCATTACAAGTCTACTCCTTCCTTAATATAGTTTCTATTGATATCAAGTGGTAATTAATTTCATTAAATTAGAGTGAATTTCATTTATGGTATCCATAATTTATTTAGTTTACTAATCTTCCCAAATGAATTCCATATTTATCTGCGTGATTGATCACTCATGCAAAAGGCAGTACATCTATGAGATAGATGTATTAGCTGTTCATTTCAACATTTATTCCAGTATGACATGTTACTGTAAGCTTTGATGTGATAGCTTGGAAAGTGTTCAGCTGAGACATTTGACTGTTGTTAGTAATTCAGCACGGACTAATCTAAAAACTCTTAAGTAATTATCCAAGAATCATTAATATAAGTACATCCACAATCTAAAATTATCTACTGGTTAATTATCTGAAATGCAGTGTTTATCCACACTGACCACTCTCATAATAATCTCCATAAAAGTGTAATCCTGCTCTAATGTGTGTTAATCTAAACCATCTAACTCCATCCTAGATATATAGCAAAGGCATTTTCTAATAAATATTATTGAATTATTTTACCAAAATTTTTAGGAAAGTATTTTACGAATACGCAAACTTTAATATACATGTTGTACCAAATATTAACAAAATGGTCAATGGTTTGTTATTTAATTGACATTCTTTTTATTGCTATTTGTCAATAAAATAATTTTTTTTATTTTGAATTTGAAATTAATTCTTCTTACAGTTATCTTCGAATCAGGGATGAAAAGTAGCAGTACGAAAATGACTATATAAAAGAACAAAATTATGTACAACTACTCTATCACTTTTACATTGATCAATGTATTCTTTTAAAATTTTCAATACTTTCTTAAAAATTATTGAGTGATATAAATTTTGGCATTTAATTTTCTTTATGTGTATTTATTGAAAAACATTGTAAATTATCACTAATATTCAAAATGATAAAGAATTTAATGTCTTGAATATTCATGCTTGATTAGGTAACATTTTACAGATAACGTAAAAAAATAAAAGTAATTTTTAACAAATGCTTTATAATTCATTTTTAGAGAGTTTATTCACTATACCAAGATTCAGGAATATCATTAATCAAGGAATGGTTGATTAATGTTTATACTTGACACTATCATTTAGTGTTCTCGAAAATAAATGGCGTTAACAAATTGTATCTTCATTAAAGCTGCAGAAAAGTTTTAAGTTTTATGTACATTGTAAATTGATACAAAATAATTAGTTAATGTTTCTTATTTGATTAACATTTTCTTTTTATTGAAAAGAATTGCGCTTTTTCATTATTGCGCTTTTTAATATATTTATTCGCACTATTTAGTATATAATTTTATGTAAATGATTTCAAAGTAATTATTAAATAAATTTTTTAATTTATTTATTAAATAATTACTTTGAAATTATTTACATAAAATTATATACTAAAATAAATTTATTTTATTGTTATTAATTAAAATTATTAATTAATTATTATTAATTAAATTATTAGTAAATTATTAATTAATTATTAGATAAATTATTAATTAAAATAAAATTTAAATTTATTTATTTATCATTTTAATTGATTAATTCAAAAAATATTTAATGAATTTACCAAATAATGGTATGACCATTTTACTAATTTTATACTTAGTTTTATAGATCGAACTTTCTTATTTAATTTTTGAATACTTTATTATACAATTTAATAACTATCAACATTAATGATGTTTTTGATTTATTCAATTATATCATATTTAGTTTGTAACATATAGGTCACAGCATTCAGATTTAATATTTCTCTTAATATAGATAATATTTCCCAAGCTTTTTTTACAATAAATATCACTATCAGAATTTAATATTAAATTTTCCCAAATATGCTAAATACAATAATATTACAATAGTCAATTATTTATTATTGCTATAAAACAAAATTTATTTATTCATTTTTCTTGATTTTTTGAAATTATATATATATATATATATATATATATATATATATATATATATATATATATATATATATATATATATATATATATGTATGTATATATATATGTATATATATATGTATATATGTGATAAATAAACTGTTTTATTCGCAACAAACAAATAAGCTTGAAAGGCTTCACTCATGCACGGCGTGGAGCTTCGGATGGGAAGACGTGAGACTTTGATAGCTGGTAACGATCGCACTCGAGGAATTGACCATTCGTTTTCTCAGGTAAATGTACCATCCGTAGAAAATATGATTACTCAAAGTCGTAGCCCATCAGACTGGAAATGATTTATTATACAGCTCCCGTGATACGAGCCTAGATATACAGTAGCTTAGTTTCCAACAAATTCGCACAATTCTATTTCACGAAGAGTAATGAGCCGCAAAGGTATCTTTTTGCGAACATTAAATTGTCGATATTAGAATAAATGACATCAGGAAATGATATCTATGATGTGTATTCTTGTATCCCTCTGTAAATCTATTGTCGGTATTTGCTAAATATATTCTTCAAGTTTTGAAATATTGCTTTATGTTTTTGTTTTTGTGATTTAGAGCGGGAGAAGAATTTTTTTATTTTTGTATGTGTAAATTCTGAAATATATACATCATTTCCAAGAAAATATGTGTTAAGCTATTCTTATGATTTCAAAATGATGAAATAACGTTTGCAATTTAGCTTTAAATAAAATTAAATGATTCAAGGCTTTCTTTTCATTTTTGTCTTTAGCAATCATTATATTTTAAGTTATAAATTCTTAGACTTTAATCTGATCAACAGAAACATTTTTAAAATTTTCTTAAATAAACTATTCGATTATTTCATTATTTTATAAAGAAAATAATTTATTTATATAATACAAAATGATTTTCTTTAAATCTTCTCTTTAGATCTTACATTAATTTTTTACTTTTGCACAATTTATCGAAAATTATTTAAAAGAAAATACATCTTTAATCAATTCTGAAAAAAAATTGATAAATTAATCATAAATCAGTTGATTTATTACAAAGAGAACACATATTAATAACCTGAATCCATCCCTAATGTATTACGTTATTCTGGTATTCTTTACTTTGATTTATTTCATAACATAAGACAAAAAAGTCATGTGATATCTATGAGATTTTTGGTGATATTATCTCAAACAGTATATATATATATATATATATATATATATATATATATATATATATATATATATATATATATATATATATATATATATACAGGGTGATTATAAAAAAACTTTGCCAACATCTGCACTTCTAGCGTCCATTCTATTTAACCGATCAAGATGATATTTCAAATATAGTTCTTTTGAGATATGCGCTCGAGATTCTGTGAATGGCAACACAGTGGCCCTCGCGGTTACAGTTATAGTGACAGAAACTCGAAATTTTCGAAAGGCAACGTCTACTTTTTACCATCGCAAAATGTTCAGCACATGCGAAAACCCTAAATAGCGTTGAAACGGAACCGATATGTCTAAAAACGGACGGGCTCTGCAAACACAAAAAAGAGTTCTGAAAACCGGCCAATATAACACGATCTGGGCGCACGCAATAAATTTGCATGTGACAGAGTCAAGAAACCAATCACAGAACGCCGGTCGCCAGATATTCAGCGTAGGAAACCTATAAAATACCAAGCGGGTATGCGAAGTCGTCATTCGGGAACTCGCACATGCCGACGATATGAGTCTTCCTAGGAAAGTTCGCGGTGAATTGATCAAACTCTATTACCAAAATGGGATGAACGCTGCGGAAGCCTTGCGTGTGTATCGCCACAATCATCGACAACGACGCGGCCCATGTACTCTGCAAGCTCTGCGTGATTTAGTGCGGAAATTCGAAGATACAGGCTGCACCTGTGACAAACAGCGCTCCGGACGGCCAACTGTTTCTGAGGACGTTGTCATGGAAGTGCACCATACAGTGACTGCAGGACACACAGAAACCGCAAAAGGCATAGCGCGCCTGTTGGATATTCCGAACTCAACGGTCCGCAAGCTCTTGCGCTCGGTACTTCACATGTTTCTCTATCGGTTCCAGCGCGTCCAGATGTTGGAGCCGGGTGACCCACAACAACGTCTGGACTTCGCAAATGCATTTTTGTTACGATATGATGCGGATAACGACTGGCCACTTCGCATACTATGGACGGACGAGGCGCATTTCACCTTAAATGGCAGCATTAACACAAAGAATTGTGTGCACTGGGGAGAGACGAATCCTCATGCTGTGGCGCCAGTACCATTATTTGACGCCAAAGTGACTGCGTGTGCGGCATTACAGCTACATTTGTTCTGGGCCCGTTCTTCTTTGAGGAAACGACCCCGACTGGCCCTGCAACATGTTCTGTAACGGGCCCTCTGTATGCAGCCATGCTGAAAAATTATGTCTTACCGGAGTTGCGTCGGCTGAATGCACTCAATGACATTGTTTGGATGCAAGATGGCACACCTCCACATATAGCGAGGTCAGTTAAAAGGCTCCTAGATCAGCATTTTGATGATCGCATCGTCTCACGCTATTATCCTTTTCCGTGGCCTGCGCGATCCCCAGATCTGACGCCTATGGATTTCTGGTTTTGGGGCTATCTCAAATCTAGAGTTTATCTGTGCAATCCTCAAACATTGTCGGACTTAAAGGATTCTATACGGCGTGAGATTGGAAACATCCCTCGTGCCATGTTGCGTGCAGCGACATTGTCCACCGTCTCCCGCATGCAATGCGTAATTGCCTGTGATGGCCCTCATGTGGAAAATGTTTGAAATTAATACAGATTTTTTTCTCTATGTGTTCTCATCATTGAGCAGTGTCTTGTCTCTGTCGTATGCATTATTACTCCGTGCGCCTTGAAGAACTGTTTGTATGTGTATAACACGTCGGTTTTCGGACATATCGGTACCGTTTCAACGCTATTTAGGGTTTTCGCATCTGCTGAACATTTTGCGATGGTAAAAAGTAGGCGTTGCCATTCGAAAATTTCGAGTTTCTGTCACTATAACTGTAACCGCGAGGGCCACTGTGTTGCCATTCACAGAATCTCGAGCGCATATCTCAAAAGAACTATATTTGAAGTATCATCTTGATCGGTTAAATAGAATGGACGCTAGAAATGCAGATGTTGGCAAAGTTTTTTTATAATCACCCTGTATATATATATATATATATATATATATATATATATATATATATATATATATATATATATATATATTACTGGTCATTAAAGTTGTTAAACCAGCAAAGCGGCACACCACACACTAGAAATTTGCATGACAGGTAGAACTTGCTGTGATATGCAAATGATTAGATTTTCTGCTCATTCATACAAAGCAGGCGATATACAATGTGTATTAAACCAAAGATTTGACAGCAGTTTTCTCATACTCAATTTCCGGTTCAACGTTGTTTTCGGCAAAGAAAGTTGCTGTAATGCCTCGTGTAAGAAGAAGAAATACCTATCAGCACGTGTCTGACTTTGATCGAGGAAGGATTATAGCCTACCGGGATTGCGGTTTATCGTACCGCAATATTGCTGCTCGCGTCGGTCGAGACCCCATGACTTTTAGCAGAATATGGAATCGATGGGTTCAGGACAATCATACGGAACCTCATGCAGGATCTCAGCGACTCCCATCACTAACAGCAGAGAAGACAGACATCTTATCCGCATGGTCACAAGGGATCGTACAGCCACGTCACAAACCCTGAGTCGAGAAATGGAGTCATTTGCAAGGCAACAAGTTTCTGCTCGAACAGTTCGACAACGTTTGCAGCAGCATGGATTGTCTGCACGGCGACCATGGTTTTGGCTACCATTGACGCTGCGTAACAGACAGGAGCGCCTTCAATGGTGTGATCAGCGACGAACATGGACGCGGGAATGGCATCACATCATCCTTTACGGATGAATCTCGGTTCTGTATATAGAACCATCATGGTCGCATCCGTGTTTGGAGGCATCGTGGAGAACGCGCATTGATAGCTTGCATTGGACAACGCCATACTGGCTCATCTGCTGGAGTGATGGTATGGGGTGCCATTGGATACACGTCTCGATCACCTCTGGTTCGCATTACTGGCACTTTGAACAGCAACCGTTACATTTCCGATGTGTTAAGGCCGGTGGCTCTGCCCTCTCTTCGAGGCCTCCTTAATGCTTTGTTTCAACAGTATAATGCACGACCACATGTTGCCCGTACTGTTCTGAACTTTTTTGATACAGAACAAGTTCGACTGTTACCCTGGCCAGCACGTTCTCCTGATCTGTTACCAATTGAGAACGTGTGGTCAATGGTTGCCAAGCGATTGGCACGCCATCACTCACCATCCACTACTGTCGATGAACTGTGGCATAGTGTTGAAGCTGCATGGACTGAGATCCCCGTACATGCCATACAATCTCTGTTTGACTCCATGCCTAGGTGGATATATTCTGTTATTGCAGCCAGAGGTGGCTGCTCTGGGTATTGATTTCTCAAGATCTATACATCCTAATTTCCTGTAAATCTAATCACTTGTTCTTTCCACTATAATGTATGTGTCCCATAAATATCGTTCTTTTATTTGCATTCTTTCTTGGTGTAGTAATTTTAATGGCCAGTGGTGTATATATATATATATATATATATATATATATATATATATATATACATATATATATATATATAAATATATATATATATATATATAATATATATATATATATAATATATATATATATAATATATATATATATAATATATATATATATATATATATATATATATATATATATATATATATATATATATATATATATATATATATATATATATATATATATATATATATATATATATATATATATATAACCTCGGAATAATCACAATCGGAGCATTCAGCAACTTTTTCCCCGTGTCTCCAACTGTGCAATCCCCTTGCGATTAAACACGGCAGTTTTAAATGCAAAGAAGTCCGTGTGTGCTTAGCGCTTGACCGCTTCACATGTGGTCAAGCTTCATGGACTAAGAACAGTACACATCTGCGAATAACCAGGAATGGCTCGTTGTGTTGAAATACCTGTTGGTAAAGCTCCAATTACAATGTATTCAGATCCGCAGTGACCCTTTTTGCTCATTGGTAGCGGCTGATAGAGAACCACTTGACGACTAGTCCAACAGACACCAGCTTAATCACAGTGGAACGAATCACCTGACCTGAATTTGTAAACCAATACCTTGCCATACATTCATTCATAACCTTATACCAAGACGCATGACATATTCGGCGGTTTAATGCAGCAACTGATAAGCCCGTTTTGAAGTGAAACGACATTGAACGAGCTCACTCGACTGGCACATTTCATTTTGCTACTGCACTTTCTACAGGTTACAATTGCTGAATGTGCGCGATAGAGCTGCATTTATACGATCGATATTCCCACTCTTGAATGACCAGTGTCCCAACCACGTCATATACTAATTTGCATATTTATTCTCACTTCAATCAATGGGAAGGTGAAATGGCATGGATTTTCTTATTTACCTTATATGTATATGTAAAGCATAAACATAAATATCATAAGCAGTTTGCGAAATAAATAAATTATAAGTTTAAAAAAAATTAAATAAAACTTAAATTGACTTACCAAAGTAAAAATAATCTTAATAATATAATAATATTTGAAACAAATGCTAAATGAATAATGAAATATGTAGACAAGACTATTTAAATAAAGTAAACATAGAGAAGGTAAAACCAATTGACAACTTTGAAATTTAAATTTTAAATAATCTAATTCAGGATACAGAATAAAAGGAAAAATGGTTAGAATGAAATACCAACATGGTCAGCTTCATCAAGGTGTTTTGACCACATTGGCACACAATATGTCTTTCAGCGCTGGCTGAAGACTTATGTTTAAATCAATCTTTTACACCCGAAGCCATACCAAAAACAATTTTATATATATATATATATATATATATATATATATATATATATATATATATATATATATATATATATATATATATATATATATATATATATATATATATATATATATATATATATATATATATATATATATATATATATATATATATATATATATATTATATATATATATAAATAATGAGGGAATTCATAATTACATAGGCAAAATACTAAATTCATATTTGACGAGATACAATACAAAATTCCAAACCTGTAAATTTGCGAAAGAATACAGAATGCGAAGAGTAAAAGAACTACATAAATTGAAAGACTAAATGTAAACACTATTGGCATTTCAAGCCTATTAGAAGACCTTCAATGTTTGGGTTACTCTTCTGTAGTTTATAACTACGCTTTTCTTCACTCTTGCAAGAAAAGCTCTAGTAGCCAAATACTGCTCAATAAAATTAATTAATATTATTATGAAGTAGAATAGCTTCCAATCGAATTTCGAGATGAGAAAATTCTTATTAGGCTAAATGAAGAAAATGAACAGAGTATATTTTAAATACTTTAATTTTAAAAGGGAGAATTAAAGATTATAGCATATTGATGTTGTCCATTAATCTTATCATTTTTCCACTGTTTCAAAGAATAGCACATTTATTTATAAGAAATATTTTTATAGGGTTATAAATTTATATTTTAATGAAAATTACAAATACATCAATTAATAATATGAACTAATAATATAAAATACATTTTAATTGTGTGTTAGCTAGAAATCATAACTTATTTTTACTAAAAACAATTTCTTTTGTTTTTATTAAACTGTATTATTATAATAATTAGATACCATTGAAAGAATTTAGAATATTATTTATATTTACTTTGCTATTTGAAATGCTTATTTAGAATAAATAGAAATATGAAATTAAAGAAAATATTATATTTCATTGACAAATAGAAAATTCAATAATATCTTTAATTGCAATCGTAATATAAATTCACTCGCATTGTTCAAATTGTATTCATAAGTATCAAATATAGATCAAATATTTGTATTTCTTGTTTACAAAATTAAACTATCTGAATACTCATCAAAAATATATTTCTTTTCGCTGGAAATGACAGTAATAAAGTTAATAAAACGGCATTGTGACGATTTTCAAATATATTATGAAACAAATCAAAGTTTCCTACTTTCGTAAATAGGGAATATCATGTTTACTAAGCCATACTATCCAATTTCCTATATAAAAGTATTTATTTTCGTTTTCCAGATAGAGAAGATCATTCTTTGATAGATGAACCCGAAACAATTTCTTTCTGACTGATGTGCAATAAAATAAGCGCAGTTTGTGAAGATTAATCGAGACGATGCATCATTTGATGTTTAATCTCGGAACGCTGCGAAATGTAGCGTAGGAAGCATTATTTTTCATTACACACACTTCGCACTTGTAGTTTTTGAAACCAATATCGATTAACAATGTCGGGGATTCTCTTGCGTAGGTGTAGATTCAACAATACGTGACAGCAAGTGTTAATCATATCTTTCGGAAACTACAGTCAGTAGTTGAATTGACAGTGTTATAGTAATTCAATATCATTTTTGAATCAACAGAAACAAAAGTGTCAGTTCATTGAATTTTTTTTTGTTTCTTCTTTATTCACACAATAAAAACTATGATACATCATTTTAATTTGATTTTAAAAATATTTATAAAAATAGCGATAGTTAAATTAATAGTTTCAACACTGTCAATATCATTTCTTCCCAACCACCAAAATTGCTTGCATTAATTTTGAAACATTTTGCATCGCATATAATGCAGTCTAACAGCTGAAAAACAAAATAAACTATTTAAATATCCGGCAGGCATTTGCCTTTACAGAAGTTTCCTCATTAAAAGTGGAACTTACTCATGTGGCTCAAGGGAGAAAACCTCCAAAACTCTCAAATACCCATGTCGGCTGTTATGTATGTATAAAGAAGAAATAAAATTGTGTTCCTTTACGAATCACTGATATCTCGTACTCTTGAGCTTATACTTCAAGAACGTCCTACCATCAAGCTTAGAGCTTCGTTAGCTCATAGCTTCACGCCATTTCTTAATAAGACCATGCAAAATGAAGCATCATACGTCGCAGACACTTATTGGAAGAGTGACCACATTCTTTCCCAATGGGTTACTGGAGCTCTGTAGAGTGGTGCCGTGTCCCCGTTCAAGTCTTTCCGCTGGTGTGGTGAGGAAGGGGATATTTATGGTTTGACCTCATCACCTGGCCGTGGTTCAAAATTACTAGGCGCTTAGTGATGGGAAAGTATTCCAAGCCCGTTATCCTTAAGGTACAATCCAAGGCATGCCAGTATTGCTGTATATGTCTGAACCACCATGCCTTGGTAATTCTTATATAAAAAAGATTTGAGAGGATTTTTGGCAGATGTTATGTTACTAAAACTATTAATATTTTAAACAAAATATCTATTAGATAGCATGGTATGAATACAAATAAAAGGTAAACATTTTCTTACAGCCCAAAGCGAGTTATTCATATGATTTCAAAGTAATAACAAATTTAACCCAAAAAAACACAAGGAAATATTAATCCTAATGAGTTACATTTCGTATGCGATATTTACTTTATGTACATTTTTTTAAATTGTATATAAAAAAGGTAAAAAATGAAGTATGAAATTATGTATTTTAGTTCATCACAAATTTTATTATAAAGCAAATTCGATTTCTTTTAATATATATTACTCTTTTTACTCATTCGTTATTCATTAGGTAAATTGAATTGCAATGATATATTATGAGAGAATTCTAATTAACACACACACACACACACACACACACACACACACACACACACACACACACACACACACACACACACACACACACACACACACACACACACACACACACACACACACACACACACACACACACACACACACACACACACACACACACACACACAATATATATATATATATATATCTATACATATATATATATATATGAATAGATAGATAAATAGATGTATACAAGATATTATTTTCATGAAATAATTCCTTTTTATTTGAATTCATTATTTCACATAAATGATAGAAATTATATATTTGTATTCTGGGTCATTTATTTAAATTTTTCAAAATGCAGCTCAATAGATTTGGAATGCATGTTAGTTGTTTTTTGTATTTTATTCTTTACATAAATTTTAATAAAATACATTTATGTCATTTGTATATGATATACACTTAAGGCTCTTTTGTTGTGTCAAATATAAATATATATATATATATATACTGGTGTGCAAAACGTAAGCAACAATGTAATTTTTAAGCAGATAGCCATGTAATTGCTTAAAAGGAGTTCTTGCTATCAGTGTAATTAACATGTAATTCATAGAAAGGTCATGCGTATACAAATACCAATGGCAAAATGTCAGAGGTGACGTGAGCGTATCCAAAACGCGTGTGCTCAGCGCACGCAGTTCCAGCCTACAATAAAAGGAAGGACGGAAGAGCAATTAAAAACTTTCGTTTCAAGTGCAAGTGAGTGTGTCCGTGAACTTTAGTTGAAGAAATATGACTGGTTGACTTCGCACGTGGAAGAGTGATTGGAAAACTGGAGGAGGGGCGTAGTAGACCAGTGTAGCTGAAGAGTTCGAAATGAACAAATGTGTCGTTTCCCGGACGTGGAAAGCCTTCAGAACCACAAGTACTGCTGTTCGAAAGGTTGGTGGTGGCTGCCCCAGGAAAACAACTGTAGTGGTTGACCACTATATCGTCCTGCAAGTGAAAAAACCCGAAACCAGTCAGCAAGCGCCGTTGCTCAGCAACTGTGTGCAGCAAAGGGGTGACAAGTGACACGGTTTACTGTGTCTAGATGCCTTCACCCGCCGTTCCGAACGCTGCATTCCTTTGACAGCTCTCCATCGGCAGTACCATTTATAGTGTGCAAAGAGCACAAAAACTGGACATCTGATCAATGGAGTCGCGTCCTCTTCACAGATGAGAATCCTTTCAGTGCTATAAGCGATTCTCAACGCCAATTGATTTGGAGAGCGGTTGGGACACGGTTTCATCTCAGTAACATAACGAAAAGAGACCGTTATGGTGGTCCTGGAGCTCTCGTCTGGGGAGGCATTATGCTGAACGGGCGGACTGAGCTCCACGTTTTCGACGGAATCTGTAACCAATGATTGCTATTTTCAGGAGATAATCCTTCCCCATGTGCGTCTGTTCCAAGATTCCATTGGAGCAGATTTCATTTTAATGGATGACAATGCACGGCCACATCGGACTCGTGCAGTCAGCAGCTACTGGAAAGTGATGACATCACCCGAATGGATTGGCCAGTACTCCTCTGATTTAAGTCCCATAGAACATGTGTAAGATGCTTTGGGGAGACGCATTGTGGCAAAATTGCATCCCCGGGGAACACGCACTAACTGAAACAGATGCTAATTGAGGAATGGGCACTCTTACCGCAAGAATTGCTGGAAAATCTGGTGCTGATTATGGAGAGACGATGCGAAGCAACCATTGCAATAAGGGAAGAGCATATCCCATACTAAGGAACATCTGTTTGTTTTTGTTTCTCTTGGATAGATGATCTTGTGTCGGGATACTATGAGTTCAATAAAGCTTATTTTTGATTCCATACTGTATGCATTGTATTCATTTTTGTGCAATTATGCTTTCGTCATCCTCTAAGTACAAAATGATGTGTCTTGTGTCTGAATTTCATGTCTTTCATTTCATTTATTGCGGAGTTATGGCAGAAAAACCACCTGTTGTTTAAGTTTTGCACACCAGTGTATGTATTTATATAGATGTATGTGTGTGTGCGTGTGAGTATACATTCATAAGAAATGGTCATTGTAGGCTATTATGATAAGTTGATAAGTTATAAAATCATTCTAATTTTTTAATTAAGTCTGAAGAAGTTTTATTCCCAATTTATTTAAAATTTTCAAACTATTTCTTCTGAGTCATTTATAGTTTGGACACATTTGTAAATAGTTTGGACATAAAACTATTCTAATGCAATTTGCAATGAGAATATTTGTATAATTATATTATTTTAAAATCCCTATATATATTTCTTACTTTGGAAATAGTAGATCTCTGATTTAATATCGTAAAATTTCTTTGTGAAATTATAAATAGTAAATATTAAATGCTTACTGATATATATATATATATATATATATATATATATATATATATATATATATATATATATATATATATATATATATATATATATATATATATATATATATATATATATATATATATATATATATATATATATATATATATATATATATATATATATATATATATATATATATATGTATATATATATACATATATATATATATATATATATATATATATATATATATATATATATATATATATATATATTATTATTATTATTATTATTATTATTTTCTAAATTTTCAGATAGAATTTTATATTTCAAAAACGTTAATGGTTTTAAAATAAAATTTAATGTTTTAAAAATTATTTGAAAAATAATATAAAATTAAACTATTAGTGAATCAGATATCGTATTAAAAAAGAAACTTTTCTGAAGGTTCTAAATGAAAATTTGTAAACAGAACATTTATTGCTTAGAAATTATGCGTGCATACTCATCTATAGTTAAATTAAATATCAAAATCAGGCAAATATAATTGCATTTAAAATTGAAATATATATATTTCATAGGCATGCATACTATGAGAAATATAAATTTTGTATACAATATTCAAAAAGTTATTAATACTAATCATCTAATAAATTCTAATTAGAATTTATGTATCATTTGGTTCTGAGAATGAAAAATAATTTTATAATAGACATTTACGATGGCGAACAGTTTAGTTTATTATACACTGGTGACCAAAACTTAAGCGACTGACTTTTTTTCCATACCTTTTTAGAAATCATATAAAAGACATGAAATTCGGAAGTGAGATAGCATTTCATTTATGAATAGTGACTAAAGCTTAGATACGCAAAAACGAATGTAATGCGTAAAATTTGAAACAAGCAAAAAACACTTTTTTGTGAATTTATAGTATTATTACGCATGAGAACGTGTCAAAGAAAAATACAATATGATCATTAAGTGTTCTCCTGAGGATGCAATCGGGCAGCATTGAGTCTTAAATCATTGTACACCGATTCTATGGAATTAAATCAGGGGAGTTGGTTTGCCAATCCATTTCAGTGATGTCTTCCCTTTATAGTAGCTTTTAAATAGTAGGAGCCTGTAATGGTCATGTATTATCATTCAGAAAACAGAAGCCAAAATAATTTGTAACAAGTAAATTTCTGCATAAAGCTTCTTTTAATTCAACATACGATATCTCCTAGTTGTTTTACAATAATTAGATGGTAGTTGGCCACGTAAAACTGTGACTTAGATCCTTTAGAAAATATTTGAATTGAATTGAAATATCAACAGGGTAATAGACCCATTTCATCAAAAATATAATGTATATGGGTAAGGAAATTTTTTGTCATGTTGCAATAGGAATAGAGAACAATTCCACCAACAATCTACCAGAACTTTAAGAATAAATTATGTCGAAGGTCAAACAATAAAGTTATTTAAGAGAAAGAGCGATATCACATTATTTATTTACCTAATATCTTTAAAGCAAATAGTACCGTATATCTAATGAATTCCCTTACAAATTATATTAATAAATTTTATAAGGGTGCAGTAATAAATAAACCATATTAGTCATTCTAAAACAAGAAATTGAACTTGTTCTGCCACATGACGAGAATATTGAAAATAAATTGTTTTGAGTCATTGCAGAAGAACTTATATTAGTAGTTTTAATTTAAAATGATCTATGAAAAGAAACAATACATTTTAAATATTTTATAAAAAAAGTGCTTCTAAAGTAAATGCTCTCGTAACTATAAATTTGCTAGAATTTCAATAAAAAGTATATTTAAGAAAAGTATTTTTATCACTTTAAATATTCTAGATACTACTATATAATTATTTTAAAAGTAATCATATAGTAGTATCTAGACTAAAACAAAAACAAAGGTTCTGAGTACTTCATAAAAGCACATTTTAATTTAAGTCTGTAAAGTTCATTTTAAGTAGAATTTAAAATTTTGTTATCTTCTACCTTAAAAACCTACTTGATGCGTTGTTTACAAATTTTACTTTTTTCTTTTACAGTACATGTAATTTATTGATAAAAAATTCTAAACGAGTAATGGTAAAATGTTTGCAACTGAAAACAAATTTTCATAATAATTATCTTTTACAAACATTTGCATTCAGAAATTCATTTGGATTTTATGCATACTTTTATAATCACAGTTGAATTGCTAGTTTCAATTCAACTGTTAATACTCCCACATCAAGTGAAGTTATTTCGAATGACTTGGAATCTACTTTAAAATGCTGGTTCCCCATTTCTATATATCCTCAACATATCGAGAATAATTAAATTATTCTCAACTATTTAAATATATCCTCAACATATTTAAATAATACTCTACAATTTAAATACCCTCAACAATTTAAATAGTCACTTAAAAGATTTTAAATGTTTCTGAATCTATTAATTAAATACTTCAGCTATACAATTTTTTTCAAAAAACTATTAAAAATTTTTTTCAAAAATGCACTTTAAAATCTCACATTGATGGTCTAGTGAACATTTGTGAGTAAAATCTGCATCGCAACAGACGAACTAAACTGCAAAATACTAAATTATCTTCTTGTTTCAGATGTATTGTATGTCCTCAACAATTTAAATAATTATGTTTATCATTTAAAAATATTTAATAATAATTAGTTTAACTGTATAAGCTTGTTATTTTTATAATGCCTGGCTGCTTATGGTTCATGCCTTTCTTTAGCTTGATGAAAGAGATGAAAATGATGGTATTTAGTTTAGTGAGTTACACAGTGAGTATGCCATCTTGGATCCTGATAAAGGGAAAGTCTTCGCAATTCAGAAGTAAGGTCCAAGAAGGGAACCCCCAGTCTTGATCTGTCTACCCCAGTGATATCACCTAACATGAAAGGCAGTGTAATTGTGGCATATTTCATGGCCTCAGTTGCCATTTGAAAACGCAACAGATCTATGGTTGGATCAGTGTTGGAACTGATTACCTTCTGCTAACGAATGTTCTAACGAAACAAGCTACCGTGCATCATAATCTTATACAATAACTTTACATTTTTTTAACCCAATATATTAATAAAGAAACTATTTTATTGAAAATTTATTTTTGCTTCTTATTATAAAATAATAGAATCTTTAAATTCTTACTTAGAACATGACAGTTCTAACTTAGATATTTAATTTTAAAAAGCAAAATCCAAATATTTTTGATGTTATATTTTTACAGTTTTGTAATATTGCTTATTCACAGACAATCTTAATGAATAAATTAAAAAAAAGAACTTAAATTATGTAATTTTATTTTTCAAAAAAACATTTACAAAGTTTAAAATTAATAATTTATATATTTAAAAAAAGCTCCAGCACAAATTTTAAATTAATAGTTTTTTGTTAACAAATTGTTCTTATAAAAATCTTCTAAAAGAAATAATAAATTACAACAAACACACTCATATATATATATATATATATATATATATATATATATATATATATATATATATATATATATATATATATATATATATATATATATATATATATATATATATATATATATATATATATATATATATATATATATATTCTTAAGCCCGTTTTAAAAATAAAAAGTTTTATTTATTAAATTTCTGTTTAGGTTTTAATACTAATTTTTATATATTTTTTGAATAATTTTAATATAGTACTAATTAACTGAGTTTTAATATATCATAGTATACCTGCAAAATTTTAGGAGTAAAGAATAAATATACTATAATTTCTAAAGAACTCGTCATAATGTAAAATCAAAAAATTATTTACTTCTGATTTGTGTGTGTATTTATTTTCATTCAACAAATTACGTAAATTTATTAAACTTGTGAAATGTTCCCATTGTTATCACTTATTTTATAAATGAGAAAAATTTAAAGAAGTAATAATAATTACCTTGGGATTCAATTGTCATTATAAATACAATCTTTCGTTTTCATTTATTATATGAATATATTAAAAATAATTCTTTCAATCACAGGTTTTTTAGACAGTCTATCGTTGAGTGAAAAATTTGCAATGAAAACAATTCAGCAATACTTTATATTTATTCAAATTTCCTTATATTTTCCGTTTCTAAAAATTTAAAATTTCTAATTGTAATATTCACATCAGTTTTGTTATTTTCTTAATAATATTAATGTGCCGTTATTCATTTAATTCAACATCGACGCTTATACTCTGGGGACTAATGGATGAATTTAAATATAAAAATTACACTTTCCTGCTTTCAATTCAAGTTTTTAATTTTATTTGCAGTATTTATTCTTAAAGTTTTACTAATGCATTATATTATATTACTTTGATTATTCTCTTATTTTTATCAATATTAAATATTTTTGTTTTGAATTAAGTAGATTTTATTGCTTTTGCTTCCTTATAAAACAAATCAGCTATATAGTTTGCTAAAAATCTTAATAATGGAAAAATATTAATTGGAGTAAATAATAATGGTCTATACGTATTTTAAGCTCACCTAATTTTTAAAACAATGTTTTGCAATCAAAATCTGTTAATTAAATGTAGCTTTTAAGAATTTTGAAGTTTTATATTCTACTTTCTTTAGTACTTTATTTATTAGTAAAAGCTTATTTATAATTTAACTGAAAAAGTGTTGAGAGAAATCCAAGTTTCAATAAAATGGTAGTAAATAGTCTTGTGTGTTCATCACCTAAGACATATAAGCGCGATTAATAAATATGTTACAGAGTTAATGCCAACAAGATATCTTTTCCTACTAAATCAAGGATGCTCTACAACTTTGTAAATCACTATTTTTACCTACCTCGTTCCGTTTTCGAGATACGAATGCTAACTCCACAGTTTTCCACCAGGTGGCGAGGTAGGTGGTTTTATTCTGTATCGCATGGCTACTTTACTATAGAGAGTAATCAACTTTTAATTAGGTTTTTAATAAGAAAAATCTATTTTCTCTAATTCTTCACATCAATTAACTAATTCTTTCACAGAAAAGTGTCAGTTTTTAGCTTTTATTTTAATTGAAACTATTATATACTAATAAAAACTAGTGTTTACTTTTTCGATTGTGTTTACGTTTGGACATATTGTTTATCAGCTATCATTGAATAAAAATGTTTGAAAATTTTTAAACCACTTATAAGTTTATTTTACATTACAAATTCTGTATACTAGCTACTATAAAGTAATATTCTTTAAATTTTTGCGGATATTTAATTTCTTTATAAATTAAAGTGTACAATCAATAATATATCATTATACTCGCTTTAGAATACAAATTGTATCATTCTAAATAATAAAAATAACTTTTATTTAATTATTATCAAGTTTTAAAATCATTATTTAAGTATATGTATCAAAATGTGTAGAATTATAGGTATATAAAACTTTAAAAGATTTATTTAAATCAGTTGTTGGGAAAACCTTTTAACTAAAGTTATTGCTATCAATATTCTCTATCACTGTTTCCATAATATTAATTTTGCGTTTATTATTGAATTCCTTCTAATCATATGTGTTTTATGAAAGCGTTAAAATACTGTCGACATGGAAAGTTGATGCAAATCTATCAAGTTAAAACCAAATCATTTTGTTTCTTAGTGCATATTTGATAAAAGACAAAATAAAGAAACTTTTTAACGCATGCTTTATAAAATGTATGATTAACAAAATTTATGCAGCTGTTTATTTGCTAAAAAAACTAAATATGGATTTTAAATTCATTGTTTTAACAACCAAGAAAAACTTAAATGAACAACTTAAATTTAATATTATACTGCCAGCCAAAACAGTTTTATTTTATTCAGTAGTTGACATCTAAATTTTGAATATTTTGTTGTGCAAAAGTCAAAAAGTCATTCGAACTATAACAAAACAGGAATGTTTCTTCCAAGTAATAAGCTTGCATTGTTTATAATATTCTATTTTTTAAAAAAAGCTCGTATTTGGAGTCATTTATTCCCTGTTTGCCAGGATTTTGCATAAATACAAATTTTTTGTTACATTTAGGAAATAATAGCTCAAAACTATTCATTTGCTCTCACTTCTAGGTTTCCTTATTTCAAATATGGTAAATAGAAATCAGAAATAAATCTTAAAGGGTAAACGCTTACAGCTGGGTACCTCATGAGGATATATTTGACGCCTAGATGCGACTAATGAGATGGCCACTACACAAAAGTTATACAAAGATAGGATTACCAGAGATTAAAGCTTATTACCGCAATGGAACACCAAACCAAGTGGTACCCAATTCTACACCGAACCCTGTTAATATTACATTGAGTGTCATGCTTTAAAGCACTTTTTGCTTTAGAATATTATTCGAATAAAACACAACACACACACACACACACACACACACACACACACACACACACACACACACACACACACACACACACACACACACACACACACACACACACACACACACACACACACACACACACACACACACACACATATATATATATATATATATATATGTATGTATGTATATTATATGTGTGTGTGTGTGTGTGAATGGTAGGTAATGTCTGGCATATTTTGAAGAACAAGACAGTGATGGATCGTTTGGATCGTTCAGACATATCATGAACAGTGCAACAGCTGCTGTAGAGTCTATTACACATCATTCTGCGTCCGTTCATACTATTTATTGTAGATTGCTGCTCACACGAATCTCCACAAGGCTTCCATTTCTTTTTTTAACCTTGCTTTCCTTATTGATCGCTTATTTAACATCGCAGCCATTTGATGCACCTATTATGATGAACAGTAGGCATGGCTATCGGAATTGAACGGCATTGTCTTTGCTTGCGAATCGCTTTTACTGTCGACAATATCGAGTCCACAGACACTGCTGTGAGAGACTACTGAAATATTATGCTCTGCTTACCCACACAGATTATGCACACAGTATTATTTTTGGGATAGTATTGTATTGTTTCCCGCATCCCTTTCGCGTGCATTGCTGGTACACTGAACAGCCAGCTCTACAGCCAGCCCATGAGCATGTTATTGACCGATTACTTGCTTTCAACCACAACACCTGACCATGCGTTTCACGCAATGCCCAAATGTTTTTCATCAATCAGGTTGGGTTGATTTCTTCACTTGCGCGTTGAAAATATCAATTGAAAACATCTATTCCATCATCACTCTACAGCAATTTGGCAATCATATGCAACACCTTATTACATCAGATGGACTTTGGCAATATATGAAATCTACAAGGAATGATACATGTAAAAGATACAACCAAACCTCTGTGATTCTGTGCCCGGCGGTTGGCAGCTAACAATTGTGACTACAATAGCTAACGATTTTCCCATAATTTATAATTTACATGAAGCTATAACTACACTCCTCTGATCTTCCAATAACGTGTTTTCTGACAAGCAAATTTTGATGTAATATCTATGGTATTCATGGTATTGTGTTTTGGGAGGCCAATAATGCAAATGTATGCTGTTTGTATATATACTTATATGAATTATTAATACGTTGCATGCATATATGTATACATTTACATCAATATTTATTATAAATACTGTATATGGATCCAATTTTTTATTACTAATACATTGCATTAAAAATTCTTAACGCAATACATATTTCTTACCTTTTACTGTCGGAAAAATTTAAAATCTTACAATAAGCATTTTAGTCTCCGTCTCATCTGAGAGGTTATAATTGATTTAAATAAAATAAAATTAAAATTTCTAGTGCATTATCGAAAATAAAAAGAATATTGTAAAAGAAATAGTAATTTCATTTCCAAAAAATCTTATACAAATATATTATTCTTTTGAAAAATTATCCGATTAAAATTATTTGTTTTGGTATCTTTTGTAGAATTCGTAAATTACTTTTTATTTTGTTTAACTGGAAATAAACAAAAACTGGATTATTTATTAATAGAATAAAAATCAAGACAAAATATTTTGAGAAATGTGAAGTTTCTTATTATCTAAAAGTAAAATATTTGAACACTCTTTTTACTTTTTCAAAACAATTCAGAGATTTTTTCCCATCGGCAGCCATCTTATTTATTCAAACACTCAAACTTTCATTATCTTAATTGCTACGAAGCAAAAACGTTTCACAATAACTCACAGTATTTGCAAAGAAAGCACTCTTTGTTCAGAAGGCATATCATTTGATAGCCCAATCTAAGACACAATGATCGAAATAAAAGTTAGAAAAAGAAATACAAAATCAGTAGAACCATTTGGGCGACAAATCTATCCTATTATTTTCTACACGACAAATTCCGAAGTAAAAATGAATAAAAAAAGAGAAACATTTTATATCATTGTGCCTCGATCAAAATTGTTCTTCTGCTTACAAGTGGAGGTACTTTTTTTCTCCTTCAAAATGATGATGGCCTTGCAAAAGAAATAGACCTCCAATAGGATTTTAGATTGAGACAGATCCAAAAGTATACCTTGAAAAGCGTTATTATTTCCTTTAAATTCAGCTTCACGAGGAAGTAAATGTGTTTTCCAGACCTTCTTAGACATTTGTTCTATCGCCCGTGGCCTTATTACCTGCAGTATACCTTTACGAAGGGTTTTAAAGAAAAGAAAGTTTTTGAGAAATAGTTCACTGCTTTTTTTTTTTTTCTCTAGCCTAAAGCTTTTAAAAATGTTTGAAGGGTTGTTTTTACTGCTTTTACTTATCGCGATTTACGTTTCATGATTAAAAATTTTTCTTTCACATTTCTCATTATATATCTTTGATATTATCTTTAATACTAAATTATCATGTAAATATGTTGTTTCAATCTCTAATTACTATTTCAAAACTTTGATTTTGAAAGAATAAACATTTTCTATTAAAACATAAAATACATGCTTACAATTTAGTTGAAATGATATTATTTAACAATCAGAGAATTCATCCGGTATTAGGAAATTTTTTACTGCTTCGTTAGGAAAGTATTTAGCACAAAATTTGCTCAATAACTTTTATACTTATTCTATTAAATATAAAGATATTTTTGAGTTTTGCATTTAAAAATCAGTAATTTAATTCACAATTTTTATTTAGTAATCTAAAATTAGGGAAATTATGATTACATAGTAATTGCATTTTCTTAGATATCAGAAATAAGCAAAATATTTTGTCTATTTTAATATCATGTACAGACAATATTCAACATT
>JAJQOW010001687.1:0-7500 GCA_037975125.1 Latrodectus hesperus | reverse complement strand
TTCTCTTTCCTTTTGGAATTGGACTAGACAAATAAATTCAAATATTTTCTAATGTAACAATGTATACTCCAGATATTTTTTATATACTAGTGTTATTTTTACTCATTAATTTTGGAAAGCAGAGAACATTTTGCCTTTATTCTTGAAAGAAATTTAGTTTAAATTATTTTAAAAATCGCATTTATGGATACTTATGAATTTATTATTGTTGTAAAGCTGTAAATACTAGAGTAAAATATTCAGATTAAGCTAGAATGTAATTTCATAGAAAATTCTATTTTAATTAAGTTAGTACATTTTACTTTGTAATCTAATCAAGAATGAGGCACAACAAACACATTCAATTATAGGAAAATATACATATTAAATTTCTAATCTTACCTATTATTAGATAAAATTTATGTATACAGGAATAAGTAAGTATTTAAAAAAATAAAGTTAAAAAGTTTAGAATTCTATATTTAAACATATTTAACTAGCACACATAGCAAAAATATAATTCTTTAAGGTAGTTTTAAAATAATGGTAGTCAAATGTGATTTTCACAATAGGACGTTCATTATAAATTAGACTTTGAAATATTAAATTAATGCCATTAAGTAGATAAAACAATTAGTTCAACTCAAATTGCAAGTTTTATTGTTGTCGTGTACCAGCCAGGCTGGCACTATAGGGTGCACTGCTCCACTTTTCCAACTGAATCATATTTCGGTGTGGAGTCCGACATCCTCAGTACACACATGCCATAGATATCCGTTTATAGGGCAAGCAACTATATACAACACATTCGTACAAGGAAAGGACAAATACAGAATAGATAGAGAGAGAAAATACATCCAAACCCGAACCGAGATTCGAACCCAAGACCACCATAGCGGCTGTCATGGATGCTGACAACTAGACAAATTGGGCGTCACTAGTTTAATTTAATAAAACTAATTAATAATAGCATGACGGCAAATTGTGTCTTCATTTAATTTCAAAATAAATTTTCAATGCTTACTTAAAAATTATTTAAAAGTATCCAATATCTTTATTTTTGTAAATTATCATTATTTGCATATTTTTCAGTTTGATGTTTAAAACAAGATATATGAAGTGACCATGCATATTTGATAAATTGATATACTATTTTATTAAATGATCCGACGTATTTGTTGCCGCGTATTTTCTTTGATAAAAACTTTATGAAAATAGAAATAGGAAATAGAAAGTATGAAAATAGAATTATCAAGTTGAAATTTCCTATCATTTTTGCATAGACATTTATTAAAAAATAATGGAAATCAAAAGAGCATACTTTAATCAATATTTAATTCACTATATTAAATAGTTTTGAAACTGTGTGTGTGGCAGATTTTTCTTACGCATTTGAAAACAAAATCATACTTTCCACTTATGATATAACCAAATTTTTGAAAAATATTTCATATCTTTATAAATAAAAAATATTAAACGGCCTAACTAAAACATTTGTTATAAGTAAAAATAAAATATTTCAACATCTTTCTAAAGTTGTCATTAAAATTCCTTTAATTTTGTGTTTATAAAAATTCTGCTTTATCTCTTAAAAATAATATTTTTTTACGTCTTTAACATTACGAACATTATTATTCAGCATCTGATTATGATAGGCATAATGAGTAAAAATTTTGAGCAGTTCGTTTCCTCTATATATTCTTCACTCTATTGTTGATTTGTATATACTTTCCTAAAGTCATTCCTTTGATTTAGATTTGCACTGAAGTAATTTAATGATAATTACAAATTTTTGCATTATTTTGCTCAAAGCAAACGGGATTTTACTTTATCTGATCAAGTTTTGATGAGGTTTATTTTTATGCAGAGATAACAAAAGTTTACTTTTTCAATTTAATTAATTAGTTTTTATTTTCAATTAATTTCTTACTAATCTCATTGGTCGGTAAGGCAAAGCCGTGTAAGAATTAATAAAAAATGTAAAATATATTACCCAACAAAATAGTTAGAAATTCTTAATAAAAAACAATCAAGATTTGGCTGCTGAAATTTTCACGTACAATAACATTACTAAATTTTCTGAATTTTCTTTACAATTCAAATTAAATGAATCTTCCTGCTTATGTAAATAAATAATTTAAATGCGGATCACACAATTCAATTTTAATGTTTGTATTTTCTAAGTTTACAATTTTATTTAAAGGAACAAAGTATTTTAAACACATGTTTTTGAATTATATATATATATATATATATATATATATATATATATATATATATATATATATATATATATATATATATATATATATATATATATATATATATATATATATATATATATATATATATATATATATATATATATATATATATATACAGGGTGATTACAAATTGTTTTTACAAATTAAGAGGAGTGATAGTACCAATCCACACAAGCAATAATTACATTGGAACATAGGGTCGCATTCCACTTTGAGAGGCAGAAAAGAGGAAATCTTATCCGACAGTACTTGCCCAACACTTACAACAGTGTTGGGTAAGCGAGTGAATATTACCCAAATTTTCGTTTTCATTTTTATTGATTATTAGTAAAAACATCACAGCAGATGCTCAAATTGCCGCCCATGAGTGTCGTTGCACAATTGACCCCGGCAAGGGAATAACTGTTGCACCCTCTCGAAGATTCCTGATGCTGTATTACTTTTGTCCCCGGCATCAAAGATTTTAGCCTCGAATTAAGTTCCAGTTCAATCATCTTCAGTTGAGTCCACAGGTGTTTCGTATACTACAGATTTCATGTGGCCCCAGAAGAAAAAAATCCTATGGGTTGAGTTTCGGTGAGCCAGGAGGACAAGCCATGGGTCCACTAGCTCCAATCCATCGTTCGGAATATATGGCATTCAAAAGGTTACCGACCATGATGGGAAAATGTGCTGGAGCTCAATCATGCATAAAAAAACATGTCTCTCTGGATGGGGAGTGGAACAGCTTGCAATGAACTGGGAAGCACTTGTTCGAAGAACATGCGGCATGTTACGCAGGTCAAGCGGTTTGGTATGATATAAGGGCCTAGCAGGTAATGACTAAGAATACCAGCCCAGATGTTCACGGAAAATTTCTGTTGTCTAAGAGGAGCTGTACAGTTGGCATTGTTGTCAGACAGAACGTGTTGATTGCTTTTTAAAAGACAATATCTACTCTGATTGGCTTTCTCCAGTAACCAATAAGAGTTGCTTTGCATACGGTAAATATTCTATAGATTCTTGATTCGTTTCTGCTTATCTCTTACCTGATTCTCAGAATGAAGAATCAGGCCCTAAGTTCCGCTGCAATTATTGCTTGTATGATGGGTACTATCACCCTTTTTAATTTGTAAAACAAGTTAAAGTCATCATATATATATATATATATATATATATATATATATATATATATATATATATATATATATATATATATATATATACATATATATATATATATATATATATATATATATATATATATATATATATATATATATATATATATATATATATATATATATATATATATATATATATATATATATATATATATATATATATATATATATATATATATATATATATATATATATATATTCAAATATTCTAACTAAATTTCATATAAAAGCAGAAAGTATTTTTTCTGTAAATGAAAGTTATGTGTTATTCTATTTTTGTTTGTTCCACAAAGGAAACATATTTGATTTGAAAAACTTACAATTTAAACTAGAACATCTTAAATTAATTAAACAATTTAATAAAACATCTTTAAAAATATATATTTCTCCCAATATACACATATTCATTAGTGTATTACATGATTTACAGATACGAATATATATATGTTCATACAAATTTACTTTAATATAATAGAATATGCAACAACAAAGCCAATATAAATATTAAAAAAGGATAGAAATAATGCTGACAAATATTGCAAAAGTTAATGAGTAAAACTAAATAGCAATTCATTTTTATTTCTGGTGGAGTGAAAAATTAATGAGCAAATGTTTTTATTAATTCTTTTTCCCTGGTTCATTTGTTACACCTGTAAATGAATATTTAATTCATTTACTTTCCAACATGTGCCATCTTGAAAAATTTAAATCATCAAATGTAGAGTTCCATCGATCAAAGGAGTGAAGAGCGCTCAAGAAAAAAAAAGGCAAATGCAGTTAGTCACATTATTTATGCATAACAGGTTAATGAAAAAAAGTTGCAAACAAAAAAAATTAATCTGAAAAATCATTAATGATGTTTGAGGGCATAATTCATTCTTAGTCATCTAATTTGTCGCCGATCATTTGCAACTTTGAGATTCTCAGATAGATCTCATTCGCTGAGGAGTTAATGAATTTTCTAATTGCTTTTTTCCATTCTTTTTTTTACTTTTCATTTTTTTGTAAACTTGAATAGTAAATTGACACGATATAAATCGATGAAGTTCTTTTCTCTTACCATTTCCAAATGGTGAGATTGCTTTTAGCGACTAATGAAGATAAACCTTGAGTGTCAGATAGAAATCTGGCGAATCCTAATGGTATGTTTGACCTCACGGCAAATTGGCGCTGCAAGGGAAAAAGAATCAAATTGCCAACAACGAAAAGAAATGGACACACGTTTATTGGATAAGGCCGCTTCTGTTAGAAATCTCCCATTACCAATCTCTTAAATTGATTTACACCTTCAGATTAACTAAATTGTTTGAATGACAGTAAACACTTATCTATTTAGTGTTTTTATATTGAATAAAAATTTCTGTCTAACATTTTAAAAGAAATAGTATACATTTATACACAATCACAAAATTTAACATATAAAATAGATAATAAAAAGAACTTTATAAGAAAAATTTGTTTTAAAAGATTATGTTATTAAAAATTACTATAAATAATGTAACTTATATAATAATTGAAAAATTAATTTTCATTTATAAATTTAAATAGTAAATACTTAAAACTATAATAAAGAGTTAAATTTACATAAATTTTCTGTTATTAAATTTTCTTTTTACCTAATTCAGATAAATAGTCTTATATAAAGTTAAAAAATTAAAAATCTTATTTAATATTTTTAATTTGGTGTTGCTTTTAAATTATGGCATATTAATTTGAAAAGATTATGAAATTTATCGTTTCGTCACACATAAAATGTTTTCAATACTCTCAAAATATTATTTTTTAACTCTTACAATGTAAGAATGTCTTTTTCTATAAAGACAAGTGCAGTTATCTTTTCTTTCCCGAGTATTAATATAGTAATTCTTAAACTCTTACCAAGCAATTTACTATAGTTGAATATTTAATTTGAAATATAAAATGAGAAATAAGAGAGTATAAACAATGATTTTTATCTGACATTCATATGGTTTTTATAAAAGACCCAATCCATAGGTTTATTATAATTATTAAAAATATTTTTATTAGATTTTTTTAAATAGTAAAGCTGATGGCTTTTTTACCTACTATAAAATTTCTTCTTTTTATACATATTTTTGTACTGTATGTGATTTAATTTTTTCACTTTATATTTCTAATTTCCAATGTAACACATGTCCCAAGTACAGGGTGATTATAAAAAAACTTTGCTAACATCTGCACTTCTAGCATCCATTCTATTTAACCGATCAAGATGATACTTCAAATATAGTTCTTTTGAGATATGCGCTCGAGATTCTGTGAATGGCAACACAGTGGCCCTTGCGGTTACAGTTATAGTGACAGAAACTCGAAATTTTCGAATGGCAACGCCTACTTTTTACCATCGCAAAATGTTCAGCACATGCGAAAACCCTAAATAGCGTTGAAACGGTACCGATATGTCCGAAAACCGACGTGTTATACACATACAAACAGTTCTTCAAGGCGCACGGAGGAATAATGCATACGACAGAGACAAGACACTGCTCAATGATGAGAACACATAGAGAAAAAAATCTTTATTAATTTCAAACATTTTCCACATGAGTGCCATCACAGGCAATTACGCATTGCATGCGGGAGACGGTGGACAATATCGCTGCACGCAACATGGCACGAGGGATGTTTCTAATCTCACGCCGTATAGAATCCTTTAAGTCCGACAATGTTTGAGGATTGCACAGATAAACTCTGGATTTGAGATAGCCCCAAAACCAGAAATCCATAGGCGTCAGATCTGGGGATCACGCAGGCCACGGAAAAGGATAATAGCGTGAGATGATGCGATCACCAAAATGCTGATCCAGGAGCCTTTTAACTGACCTCGCTATATGTGGAGGTGCGCCATCTTGCATCCAAACAATGTCATTGAGTGCATTCAGCCGACGCAACTCCGGTAAGACATAATTTTTCAGCATGGCTGCATACCGAGGGCCCGTTACAGAACATGTTGCAGGGCCAGTCGGGGTCGTTTCCTCAAAGAATAACGGGCCCAGAACAAATGTAGCTGTAATGCCGCACCACGCAGTCACTTTACCGTCAAATAATGGTACTGGCGCCACAGCATGAGGATTCGTCTCTCCCCAGTGCACACAATTCTTTGTGTTAATGCTGCCATAGGTGAAATGCGCCTCGTCCGTGTAT
This sequence comes from Latrodectus hesperus, assembly GCA_037975125.1. NCBI lineage: Eukaryota > Metazoa > Arthropoda > Arachnida > Araneae > Theridiidae > Latrodectus > Latrodectus hesperus. The sequence continues at coordinate 929 of JAJQOW010001687.1, read as the reverse complement.
AGTTTGCGAAGTGGCCAGTCGTTATCCGCATCATATCGTAACAAAAATGCATTTGCGAAGTCCAGACGTTGTTGTGGGTCACCCGGCTCCAACATCTGGACGCGCTGGAACCGATAGGGAAACATGTGAAGTACCGAGCGCAAGAGCTTGCGGACCGTTGAGTTCGGAATATCCAACACGCGCGCTATGCCTCTTGCGGTTTCTGTGTGTCCTGCAGTCACTGTATGGTGCACTTCCATGACAACGTCCTCAGAAACAATTGGCCATCCGGAGCGCTGTTTGTCACAGGTGCAGCCTGTATCTTCGAATTTCCGCACTAAATCACGCAGAGCTTGCAGAGTACATGGGCCGCGTCGTTGTCGATGATAGCGGCGATACACACGCAAGGCTTCCGCAGCGTTCATCCCATTTTGGTAATAGAGTTTGATCAATTCACCGCGAACTTTCCTAGGAAGGCTCATATCGTCGGCATGTGCGAGTTCCCGAATGACGACTTCGCATACCCGCTTGGTATTTTATAGGTTTCCTACGCTGAATATCTGGCGACCGGCGTTCTGTGATTGGTTTCTTGACTCTGTCACATGCAAATTTATTGCGTGCTCCCAGATCGTGTTTTATTGGCCGGTTTTCAGAACTCTTTTTTGTGTTTGCAGAACACGTCCGTTTTTAGACATATCGGTACCGTTTCAACGCTATTTAGGGTTTTCGCATGTGCTGAACATTTTGCGATAGTAAAAAATAGACGTTGCCATTCGAAAATTTCGAGTTTCTGTCACTATAACTGTAATCGCGAGGGCTACTGTGCTGCCATTCACAGAATCTCGAGCGCATATCTCAAAAGAACTATATTTGAAATATCATCTTGATCGGTTAAATAGAATGGACGCTAGAAGTGCAGATGTTGGAAAAGTTTTTTTATAATCACCCTG